>CAIGQZ010033112.1:4827514-4864622 GCA_903798205.1 Danio tinwini
GTGTGTGTGTGTGTGTGTGTGTGTGTGTGTGTGTGTGTGTGTTCTGTAAAAATGATATGACCAAGTCATGACAACATCAACTTGTTTTAATAATTTAGTCAGGTTTTATTTCAAGTTATACAAAGTCTAACTTCATATTGTTAGTCAGTTTGACTGATTTAAATAGAGATGAAAATAACATTTAATTCAACAAAAAAATAATAATAAATCAAGGTAGCGAGAAAGTTTACAGTGTACGTGGTTGCCCATAATTGATTTCGTAATTGATTTCATTTTTTAAAGTAAATGAAATTAACCTTGGGCCATTTTTACTTGCGTAACATTAAACTGACTAATACAACATGTATAAAAATTAGAAACCTGATTAGCGAAGTTATAATTATCATAAAAACATATGTTGTCATGCCTTATTGATCATATAATTTTTTTTCAGGTAAATGATTTAAGTTTATTAGCAAAGTATAACAAAATATGTATCAATTATTACATTTATGACATATTTATAAATAGATAAATAAATAAAATTTTGTATTAATTTGCTGTGGTTAATGATTTTTTTATATTTGTTATTTGAATATGTCAGTCAAAATAATTACCACTATAGCTGCCCAGCTGCGTATACATAAAAGTCAAAATTAGTAGCCCTCCAAGGAATCTTTTTATTTATTTATTTATTTATTTTTCTCAAATTATGTTTACCAGAGCAAGGTACACACCAGAAATAATATAAAAACAAACAAGTAAGTATAAACCCAAATAAATTACATAAACATGTAATGAATGCATGAATAAAGCACATAAAATAATAAAGTGTTATAAATTATAAATATTATAAATCATATTAATATTAATAATATAAATGAATGTTTATATTGTAAATTGCTAACTGTTTTTAGTCTAGCTTTTTGTTGTATTATTTGAAATTATTTTTTATCTTTATTATTACTATTATAGTACACGTCTTATGTTATTTACCCCACATTGCATAAAATAAGAATTAACTCAGGTGAACGTACATAAATTATTACACTATGTGTGAAAATAAAAGTGTAAAAATAGATCATAAAAGAATTCGTCTCGTAAGCTCCGCCTCTACTCATCCTCAAACTACCGCCCACACACTCTGACTTCCCATAATTCACTGCGCTCAAGTCTTTCGAGAGGACGTTACGATAAGGGCACAGCGAAAGGTAGGCCGAACTGTTTATATCTGTTTAGTGCAAGTTTTGGGTGAATAGTCTGCCGTGTGAAAGCTTTGTGTAGATGCTTTACGTTTACCGTATTGCAAAATATACATACTAGCAGCGATTGTTTTAAGAGAATGATTCGTTTGAGTTTGTTAGCGAGTTAGCTAACATGCTAATTAAACCGGTTACATCAAGGTTATGTTACTTCAGTGTTGTTTTAAAGCTGTATTACATTTATATTTACGCAGTCAGACTTCACTGCAATATACAAGTAACTCCTTAAAGTTGAAAGAGCTTGTGTAAAATATTAATCAATATAATAACAGTAGCGTTAACGGTCTCGCAGTATGAGACTGAGAGTGACTGGCTGAGGTTGTCTGTGTAAGAATTTAAGTATTTTCTTAATTGCACTTTTACTACGACATTTGTGCGATGTACCTTATTTTAGAACATGGATCATGTTGTTAATCTGTGGATGTTTGCTATGTCAAGCAGAACCATTATATTTGACTGAAGATGGCTGATGTTATTGAGGAGAAGATCAAGAACTACAGAACGGCTCCATTTGATGCCCGTTTCCCAAACACTAACCAGACAAGGAACTGTTACCAGAATTATCTAGGTGGGTATAGAACACATTATCACATGACCTATGTTTAAGTATTAAATTGTGTCATTAGTGAAGACACTGGTGCTTTCTAAGTTACTTTTTACAGACGTGATGTTTTTGCTAATGAAAGAGAGCAGTTTGATTTTACACACAGGCATGTACAAAATCACCTCAGGCTTAAGCTCAGAGTATTAATAGTATAGTGAAGTCATATTTCACTTGGAGTAGCCTGGACCTTAAGGGATTGTTCACCCCAAAATAATAAAAAAATTACTTTCCCTCAAAGAGTTCTAAACTTTTGAGGTTTTTTTTTCAAAATAAAATGTATACTGTATTGAAGAAAGAAGAACCTGTAACCTCTGACTTGAACAACGGTTACAGATTTCTAGCTTGTTTCAAAACATATTTTGTGTTTTACAGAAGAGTTTCAAAATTTTTCGAACAAGTGAGTGGTGACCGAACTTTAAGTTTTGGGCAAGCTATCCCTTAAGTTTATTTTTGTTTTTTCAAGGTCAGAACTGCAGTAAATCAGGGTTGTTTGTAGTGTGTGTGTGTCTGTGTTAGTCATGTGCACAAGGGCATAGCGCAAAGTGTTTGGTTCTGGTCACTAGGGCTGTGCAATTAATCGAAAATTCTGTTTTGATTTTTGGCTTCTAACGAATCGATTATTGCATCATATACCGGCCCCTTTCCAGTTGTACACGTTTGTTGCTCTGCAAAGCTCAGTTTCAGATGAAAATTACTAAAAGCATGTACTGTAGTGTAACTTTTGCAGCATGGGATGTGCATCATTCATTAAGGGACCTTCGAATCATTCAAGTTTTTAAAAGTGCGGAAGAGATCACATGCTGTCGTATGTGTGCGCGCTCGGCCTCAGAGATGAGCAGAGCACGCACATCTAAAGCCATCTTAATGTGAGCTGTTAATTGTCAAATACATGCAAATTTGTGTCAACACTGTTTAGTGATTATTCATATTAACCCTCATTTATGTAATAAAACAAACGGGTTGAGAAACAAAAGACATGTGAAAGTAAAACCATAAATCAGAACAGTACTGCCCTTAAAGGGACCGCATGCAATATTCTTGCTGCCGACAGGAATGTTGTTTTATCATTATTAATCAAAAAACAAAAGGTCAAAATCACTCACTGCTCTTGACTAAAGGACCTTTGTAGCTATAATTAAAGTTTTTTTTTTCTTACAGTGAAGATGCTTAAAGCACAGTTGGATTCATATTTTTATTGTATTTATTTCCCTTTTTTATTTACAGGTAGGAAAAATAACTGTATACATGCAGTTAAAGTCAGAAATATTAGCCTTTCTGTATTATTAGCGGCCCCCAATTTCTGTTTAACAGAATTTATTTATTTTTTACCCATTTCTAAGCATAATTTTATTAAGAACTCATTGGCAATAACTGATTTCTTTCATCTTTGCAATGATGACTAAATAATATTTGACTATATATTTTTCAAGATACAAGCATTCAGCTTAAAGTGACATTCAAAGGCTTTATTAGGGTAATTAGGCAAGTCATTGTGTAACAGTAGTTTCTTCTGCCGACAATCCAAAAAACTGCTTAAGGGGCTAATAATATTGACCTTTAAAATAGGTTCAAAATATTTAAATCGGCTTTTATTCTAGCCAAAATAGGAAATACTGCAAAAAAATCCTTGCTCTGTTTAGCGTCATTTAGGAAGTATTTATTTAAAAAAAAAAACTTTTTACAGGAGGGCAAATAATTTTGACTTCAACTGTATATCGTTTTGAATAATCGTGATTATAATTTTTTCCATTATCGAGCAGCCCTACTGGTCACACAGTCAAAGTGCTGATCCCCTTAAAACACTTCAGAAAACATCCAAGACTGATTTATTGTCACTTATTTATTTCTATATTTACACTGTCTATTTTCAGAAGATCAAAAAGAAACCTGTTACATAGCAAGATATTAATATCATATTAACATTTGTCCCCCACTCTTCCAACAAACCTGCTGATGAAAAATACTGTAGTTAATAATTTTAATCACTTATTGTAGAAAATTTTTTGTCAGCTTTCAATGTTTACATAATGCATTTTCTTTCTCTCAGACTTCCACAGGTGTAATAAGGCTTTGTCAAGCAAAGGGCAGGATACCTCTCCCTGTGAATGGTATCAGAGAGTCTACAAGAGCCTGTGTCCAATTAGCTGGGTGAGTCCCTTCTACTCTACTGAATGTTCTTCTTATCTTTGAATAAATTGCACATTTTCATGATCATCAGTTTCAGTTTAGTAGAGTTCTGGAGTTTGAGTTTTGTTTACGTGAAACAAGATAAATGACTTGGAAAAGAACAGAGTAGTAGCTTTTAGTCTTTGTAAATGTAAAATTCAGCCATGTATAATATCTCAATTTGACATTTCTAATTTGAACAAATTGACTGGTAAAAAGATGTTCCTTTCTCATTTGCTCACCCAAATAGATGCTTTCTAGGATTAATTTTTTTTTCTACGTCTCAAATATACATTGGCCACATCTAATGTCACAACACTAGGAATGCACTGATACCATTTTTTTGGAACTGATCCGATCCCGATACAAAATTTCTTTTTTTAAAGCATAATACAGTTTTTATAGTTCTGGTGATAAACTTAAATAATATATTTTCTTTAGTAAAAATAACAGACATATAGGCCTACTGTATATGACAGACTGCACAATCTAATAAAAAAAACATGAAGCTTGCTTTAAACTAGGCTACATTATTTGAGCATTCGTTATGACATTGATCTGTTGTGGTCCAGCTTATGTTTTTTTTTTTTTTTTTTTTTCATATGAAGATTGTTCTTTAAAATCTGTGAAAGGCTACTACTATTGACACTAATCGTTGTTAAAATAATCAGCCTTTTAGCAAAGTCCATTTTCTGATAATGACAATCCATATTGCACCGTCAGTTTTACTTTTATTAATTTAATCTACTACTTTGACCACAATGAGCCAGGCTTTACAAACTATTTGCAGCATTGGACGTATTTCCCTCAGAAGAATAAACTGGGTCGGAAGGATGAGAGAACAAAGTCATTGTTAGGATAATTTTCCGGAGCGTTGCACATCACGTCTGCACATCCGCTGCATGAATGAAGTGCTTGATGCATCACTGAGACACTGCGCGCAGCTCTCCGGTATCTGCGGACACTTTCAAAACTTAGCACCATAAAGAGAAGAAATCAGTGCTTTGAGGATCTGTCCAATGTATTATTGAGCCTTTTCTAATGTAAAATTTAAGGTAGACCTTACTTTGTGTGTGAAGAGCAGGTAATACCCCTCCCTACTCCAGTGTTTAATGCGATCTGCTGAGACAGCGCAACATGATTTGCAATAAACCCCTTGCTGCAGGTCAAAATAAACCTATTTAATGCTAAACTAAATGCATTTTTCCACTGATTATTTATATTAACAGGAACAAATAGTCTTGGAGAGTTTTTTGAGTTGCCATGAACGCAGTACACAGTTTGAATTGTGAATGAATGGAGAATAATTGACAGGCGCTTCGGCGGGAAGCGCTGAACTGAACATCAATTTAAACACTTGAATATTCATCTGTAATTCACATTAAACTATCGAATGGCTTCAGAAAATTTGGGATACAGTAGGCCTACATGTCAACTTACTAGTGCCTAATAATAGGCTCCCTTCATGGCTTTTGGTGGCTTACAAATTACACAGAATATAGCGCAAGATCGGATTTAGAGCGGTACCTGCTGGCTGATACCCGATCCAGCAAAAATATGCTGCATCGAACCAACATCAAATCCAAGTATCTTGATCGGTGCATTCCTACACAACACAAATGCATTCTCAGTCAATCTGTTGTTGCTAGTGTTTCCCCTGTTTTTATATATATATATATATATATATATATATATATATATATATATAAATAAGACCAATCACTGAAAGCTTTGCTTGAAATTGATGTTTGTCTTTTATTCCATCAGGTGGGGAAATGGGATTCACAGATCGAGGATGGAAGCTTCCCTGGAAAGCTCTAAATGGTCGCTGTTACTTTCAGTTTTATGAACTCCCAACTATTTGTAGAGTACCTCATAATATATTACTCTGTTTTGATGTCTTGAGTATCGGTTTGCCCTGCTGAAGGATGAAGGGTCATTCAGATTGAAATATTATGACCTTTTTACCTTCAGTAGTTTGAGGTCCTACGTTAGCATTAAGCTTTGTCACTCTACATCTTGCAATTTACAAAATAAAAAGCGCACAATTTCA
This sequence comes from Danio tinwini, assembly GCA_903798205.1. Lineage (NCBI taxonomy): Eukaryota > Metazoa > Chordata > Actinopteri > Cypriniformes > Danionidae > Danio > Danio tinwini. The sequence continues at coordinate 4,833,579 of CAIGQZ010033112.1, forward strand.
ACTAATGTTTGTTTATTTGTGTGTAGCAGAATTTGCAAGTAAACAAGGACCTTGTAGGCTAAAGAAAGGCTGTTAATAATAGCTAAATATACTGAAGAAAATAGTTTCTGACTATTTTGACTATGATGAGAATAGTCTGAAGACAGCTTCAACACTCGTAAACATTTCATTTTATTGCTGCTCGGTGTACAATATCAAATCAACGGCAGTCATCATCTTGCAGAACATCACTGACAACTTTATGCCACTTGGTAGAAATATTCTGGTTGGTTGAAGGAAAAAAAAAAAGTACATTTCCACACTTAAAAGTAAAACTCAAAGCATATTTTACAATTCACAGTGTGGGAAGTAAGTATTGAACACATAAGCATTTTTCTCAGAAAACATTTCTAAAGGTGCTGTTGACTTCAAATTTTCACCAGATGTTGGCAACAACCAAATAAATTCATATTTGCAAAGAAAGCTAGTTTACAAATAAAACTATGTGTGGTGACCATGTATTGAACACATGAAGAAAGGGAGCTGTAGAAAGCCAGTGAAAGCCCAGACAGCAGCTGAAATCTCTCTGTAGTTCTTAGGCTAGAGCAACCCTCTGCCCTTTATCATCGTATATGAATATCAGCTGCTTCAGCCCAACATCTATATTAGCAGAATGATAAGGATGAAACCAGGGTGGACATTTCAGGAAGACAATTATCTAAAACAGTCAAGTAAACTGGTTTCAGAGAAAGAAAATCGAGCTGTAGAATGGCCCAGCCAATCACCTGACTTCAATACAATAGAAAAATACAAAATAAAGATCAGATTTGATAGCTTTTATGATAGATTGATTTTATTTGATGGCTTTTTACACTGTTGAAGTCTGTGGTTAAAAAAAAATGCACATCTGAGCAATTCATGTGACTTAATTCTCCACATTAGAGTTGTCTTTAAACTGCAATCAAAGGAAAAGTTTGACTTGTTTCAATATTTATTTCTGAATGTTAATGTTGGAGTTGTCCAAAATTGGTTACCTTTCTGACAGTGTCTCCTAAAAACAGTCACACAAGTATATAATCAGGGTATCTTCCGTCCAATCCGTATCCGTTTTCAAATAAAAGGAAAATTTTGAAGAAAAAGTTTGCTCACAAAAAACGAAAAAACATTTGGTTCGATTTTTTTTTTATTATTTTTTTTTTTTTTTAGTACAGGAAATCACATAACTTCAAAATTCATTATACATCAGTGGCACAAAGGCTAATTCGGTTTAAGCAAGCAGGTAAACATAAAAGGTCAGTGATTACATAAGCAGCTGGGTTGAGCTTGTTAACGTGTTTTTTCAACCAGCTCTGTTTAATCCCGTTTTTACAACAGCAGATGGCGCTAAAGTAGCCCGCATTGTGATGGCAACCATTGGTACAATAGTTCAAATGTAGCAATTCCAGTGGTGACATACTGATTGCTCACAGCACCTAGAAATTCCTAATTTTCTACATCCTTTTTTAATTGTCTGAGGTTCGCTTGTGTCAAGTTTCTTGCTAAGAAAGACACAGGAAATGTTGCAATTAAGATGTGAACTAGACACACTGTTGCCAATGCAGTGGCCTGGGTCACAGATGAACTATTTACTGTGTCTCTAAATTGTGCTTCTCTAAAAAGTAACCAAGTAAAAGTTTAAGAAGAATTAAAATACACTGGTGAAATACATCATTAAACAATTAGCAGATAAGTGTAAACAGCCACTTATTACGTACGTGTGTATATATATTCAAGTTTCATCTGTCTTTGCTCGTTTCATGCTATATATTGCTCTACATGTGGTTCTAATGCATTTATTTTAATGTTGTCATTTAATATATTATCCACATTTTCACATATGCGACTTCATTCAAGCACTGTAAACATGTATTTGTTTTCTTTTTTTGCATTTAAAATCAATTTACAGTTATACATTCAAATAGACAAATTAAGTTGGCATGGTAAATGTTCGTTTATTGTTTTTAAGGGTTTAAAGTTTAATTTTCAAACTGGCAAAAAGAAAACAGTGACAGGATGCTATTATACACAATATCAGTTTGTAAATGTGTTTCCTTTAGCAAGTTCCTGTCTGTTAGTCATAGACATCTAGTCTGTCATGGCACGGTTTTCAGCCAATCAGATTCCAAAACCTATGAACGTGTATAAAACTACTTAAACTTGCTCAGTATTTATTGGGTATTTGTGTAAATGTATTTGCTTTATTCTATGAAGTCCTGATGACATTTCTTCCAAATTTCTAATAAAAATTTGGAATTTATTTTATTTGTTTTGTTTTAAGAAAATGTCAGTAGGAATTGCTAATTTGTTGTAATTGAAAAAGAGGGTTATTTCATGATACTGTGTTCCTAACTGAAGACACTGGTATTGTGTTGTCTAAATTGAACATAAACTTATCTAGGAAAAGAGCTTTTTCATTACAGTTTTATTTTACATTTGAAAGAAATGTCTCCAGTTTGCAGAACAAAACAAAAGCTAGGTTTAACTCAAACACAACTCTACATTTTAAGTGTTGTTATAGGTGGCGTATAGGCCAGGGGTGTTGTTAGACATGAAGCTCTACTGGGGCACGGACCATCCTCAACCACACCCTCCAAAAATGATTTACCCTTATATAAATAGCTATACTGAATATTATAAATTAAAATGCTAATATTATGAATAAGGCAGTGGGTAGTGCTGTCACTAAACTGCAATAAGGTCTCGGTCGAGCCCCGGCTTGTTCAGTTAGCATTTCTGCGTGGAGTTTGCATGTTCTCCCCGTGTTTGCGTAGGGTTTCCTCCGGGTGCTCTGGTTTCTCCCACAGTCTAAAGACATGCAGGTGAATTGAATGAGCTAAATTGGCCGTAGTGTATGTGAGTCTGTGCAAGAGTGTGTGGGTGTTTCCTAGTGTTGGGTTGCGGCTGGAAGGGCATCCGCTGTGTAAAATGTATGCTGGATAAGTTGGTGGTTCATTCCACTGTGGCATCCCCTGATTAATAAAGGGACTAAGCCGAAAAGAAAATGAATGAATGAATATTATGAATAAATACAAGTATTATTATTATGAAAGTATTATAATATAATTATTATTCTAAATAAATAACAGAAATCAATCCAATGTAAAGACACAACTGGAGTGATATATGATTTTTCAAGAAATTGCATGAATTTTAATTTCATATAACAATTATAGAGAACACAAAAATGTATATAGATGTGAAAATAATGAGAATATGTAGAGAATAATGTCTATTATTGGATGATCACTTTTAATACACTTGCATATAAAATAAACTGTAACTAAACGCATTTACTGGGGCACTGGCTATTTACTGAGACACATGCCTCAGTAAATAGGGTCTAGCGACGCCCCTGGTGTGACTCCTTCTTCAGCTCTACTCCAATCTGCAATAAAGACATCACCAACAGAGCACTACCTGCTGGCTGAGCTCCAGCAATGCACAAATCAATAATTTTCAGATAAATATTCAATGATGCTCTTGTGTGTCTCCTACTGCCTGTTGTGGCTCCACTACCTACAATTTAAATAACTGCCACAGAGAAGACATCTATCTAACAATCTATGCCCACCTCCACCCATTCCTCTTGGAAGGACATCTATCTATCTAAGCCCACCACCACCCCCTTCCTTTTGGAAGGACATCCATCAATCCAGGAAATATCTAACCAGACCATCAGTTTCCAGTAATTGCTGAGGTGTGATTGCCATTTCACCACATGCCCCAGCTTAATCTGCAATAGACAAAAACAAGACTAACTAACTCTACTTGCTGGCTGATCTCCAGCAATAAACTAAATGTTCTTCAATTTTCTTCTGATAAATCTCCACCAATGCTCTGGTAAGTCTCCTTCTTCTGTCCATTGATATTCCTGATCATCCACCACCCCATTCCTCTTGGGAGGACATCTGTTTTCAATAGGTGATACCTGACCATCAGTTTCTTATCATTCCTGAGATGTGTAATTCCCTAGTGTCTCCACTTCAGTCTGTAAAAGACAAAGACAACATCAATAGAACTGTACCGGCTTGTTTATTACCAACCTACCTACCTATACCTACCTACATACCTACCTAGCTACCTACAAATTACGATGTACTTGTCATTACTGAGCTGTGTTTTCCTGTTTCTCCACATGCTCCATGCAAAATAACTCTATTGTTCAGTCTGTTCAAGCAGTTCTACCTGATTGCTGACCTCCAGATCTTCAAGTATATCTCCACTGTTCCCCTTGTGAGTGTCCTTCGTCTGCTCCACTCCAACCTGCAAAAGACAAAGACAGCACCAACAGAGCCCTCCCTGCTTTGTTTCAGATAAATGTCCATTGATGCTCTTGTGAGTCTCCCTCTTCTGCCTGCTCTCTCTCCATTACCTGACAAAGACAAGGCCTATCTACCTATATCAGGGGTGTCCAAACTCGGGCATATTTTAGCTCCAACCCCAATGAAACACACCTGAACCAGCCAATCAAGCTCTCTCTAGGTATACTAGAAACTTCCAGGCAGGTGTGTTGAAGGAAGTTGGAGCTAAACTATGCAGGACAGAGTTTGGACACCCCTGACCTATATGAACCAGCACCCGTGTTAAGCCAATTCCATGCATGTTTAATAAAAAAAGGTCAGGAGAGGGTTTTCTTCAATGCCAAAAATATTAGTAATTTATTAGATACAAATGAATAATTTGATGACAGAGCTCTGGGTTACGTTACCCCAATGCAATACAAGAATTACATTTAAGCAGTTCACAACTAACTTACATTTCCCTGACTCCAGCATATATACACAACTGATATTAACAGGTGGAGTTTTGGTGTAACGTCACTTATCAGTCATTCTGCAGTCCTTTGGCTCTTGTACCCTAGACATACTTCCTCTTTCTGCAACCCTTCTCTGCATACCAGAACTGAACAATTAAGCGCATCTTCATTATATTTGACAACTTTTACAAGCATCATGCTCCTTGTGACATATCTAGAATTCTTATTAGACAGCAGTCTGGAACAAGGGCCCAGTTCCTTCTAAGTATGCATCACTGTAAGAAAGAAGAAGTGTGTCTGGGTAATATATGGTATCATACAAATGAAAAAGATTGATTAATCTGTTGTTAGTCTAAACAATTTTTCTATTAAAAAATAAAGACACAAAAGTAATAAAAATAAATTCCTGTTTCCTTCACCAGCTTCATCGTGGAAGAATCAGGAAGATTCAATCATTGCTGTGGTGTGTGATTTCCTTTTTTCTCCATGAGGTCCATTCCAATCTGCAAAACACAATAGAAAAATATCGTCATTAATTCATCCTAATACCATTCTTTATATGTTTCATGTACAGTACCATTGCCTCCAGTCTGGTTCTGTTCTAATACTAACAAATAATATTTCCCAGCTATAAGTAAATACTCTACAAAATGACAATCTATAAACTTAGAATAGATGAATGTGTTACAATAAATAGTAAAACTGTAAATAAAACAAATAACAATAAAAGCTACAAATGTTGAACAGGCCAACAGCATAAATTGCAAATAAATAATACAACAGCCACAATCAATCTTTTAGAAAAATCTTTACATACCGCCCATGTCAGCGATGGTCAGACACTTAATGCCGCTTTCTCTTCGTCATCGGACGTTTTTCGAACACATTCTTTTTTAGAATGCCACGGAGTATGGTAACCACAGCAGCCCCACCGCGGCGGCGCCATACCCAATCATCTTTAAAAATAAAATAAAGGTGCAGCGCGCGTTTTTTCGTTGAAACACTGTAGATCATAACAATAATAATAATAATAATTCTGTAAAGGATTTGGGTCCCTGTAACGCTATCTTTTGAGTATATTAATAATAGCAACTTTGATTTTCAATTTGACTAGCTTTATATGTTTATATTCCATTTTGCATGTATTTACAGACTGTAAAAAATTCTGGTTGACTTAAATTTTCAAGCTGAATCAATTTAACCTTATGAGTCCGTTGAACTTATTTTATGTTAAAGTGACTTAAAACAGCTTGAATAACTTATAAAATTAAGTTAGAACACGATAAACTTAGTTTAATAAATTAGAATAAACTAAAAACATGTTGTCATGACTAATTGATCATATATATTTGATCATATTACATCTTATTTTTCAGGCATAAAGTTAGTCTGTAATATTTAACAAATAAAATGTTTAAACATCGCCGAATAACGCAAAACAATCATATTGTTATATTTTTAATTGCTTATTGCTGTTGTTTTATCGATTTTGTTACAGAACATGCAGTTTGACATTAGCATTCAACAATGTGTGAACTACACATTATCATATTAAGATCGCAAAGATGTATTTTTCATTTCATGCAGTAGTACTGTTTCATTTTTGCATCTTGAAATTATAATTTGTTTGTGCTGAATTACTGTTGTTCATTGCCATTTTCCTTTTCTGCTAAGAATATAACAGCTTTAAATGTCATTTATAAGGAATTTACAATCCTCCCTCAATATAGCATAGCTTTCATCCTGAAAAATAATAAGTATTTGAATATTTAAAACTTGTGCTTTTAAGTAATGCTAATATAATTTTAGTATTTTTCTATAGGCCTATTAAGTTTATTAAATCCTCAAAAAACACACATTTAAAATGTTGTACAAACATTAATCTTTATTTTTCAACAAGTATCACAAAATAAACACAAAAACAGTCAAATGCAATAATTCAATTAAAAAACTCTTTTTACAGTACTGCAGAATTAATTGAACAATATTGTGATTAGCTATCAAATACACCAAAGGAAACAATAAAACAAAATATAATTCAACTTGATTTCTAATAATTGTTAATACTCTCAAGCCAGTTTTCAAAGAACAAACGAGCTGTAGCCTGTGTGTAGGCAACGAAGCATTTGTTATCACAAGATCACACACTTGTATGAAGTGCCAGCAAACCCCGCAAATTGTCCGTTCTCGAAAGAGAGGAGCGCTTGTTTACAAACAAAAAGATGTCATTCTTTCACAAACACGCTCACATGATGAGGATAACTGTTTCATTGTGACAGACAGTAACTTTTGGCAGGGATGAAACCGGTGGGAAGCTGCGCGAGCGGAACACAAGCGCGATTCACGTCAAGTCTGAGTGACGAATAACGCGCGACTTACCAAATAAGGAAATAAAAGCAGAGGATATGTCTCAAAACAAGGCGACGCAGTGGCGCAGTAGGTAGACCTTGCCTCACAACAAGAAGGTCCCTAGTTCGAGCCTCTGGGTCAGTTGGCGTTTCTGTGAGGAGTTTGCATGTTCTGCGTTCGCGTGGGTTTCCCCCACAGTCCAAAGACATGCACAGGTGAATTGGGAAGGCTAAATCGTCCGTATGAGTGTGTATGGATGTTTCCCAGAGATGGAAGGGCATCCACTGCGTAAAACATGTGCTGGATAAGTTGGCGGTTCATTCCGCTGTGGCGACCCCGGATTAATAATTGGACTAAGCCGAAAAGAAAATGAATGAATGAATGTCTTAAAACCTTACAAGCTGATTATCTACTGAAGTTGTTCTGTCCGAATATCGAAATGTGAGACACCCGCACTCATAGTGTATGCTAAGCTATGCGCAGATGTTTGTACTGTGCTCACCGCTCACCAGTTGTGAGAGGCGGTCATAATTTAAAGTGAAATGATGCGAGCTTCTCAAAATGAATTTCTGCTTAATCCGATGACTCGGATATTTCAGAAAAAGGGGGAGCACCGACGTGACGACAAAAAGTGCAACGTGCTTAAAGTCATGCATCAATCTGAATAAAACACAATCGCCTACATGTTTCATCACACTCGACTACCTGAACCGCGAACCGCTCACGAGCTCTACAAACATACACGTAAATATTGTTCTTTTATTCTTTTGACTGGTTATTTTACAGAAATACTGTAATTTCAGAGACCTTAGATAAAAACAATGGCCAGGACTGCTTTATTTGTTGCTTCGAATGTTTATTAATATAAGCATGCAGTGCGCTATGTTACTGAAGAAACAGAAACTTGTCAGTGAAAAATTCTGTCATCATTTAGGCTACTCACTCTTAACTTTTAAACATTTATGATTTTTTTTCTCCTGTTAAGCGCAGAAGATGTTTGTAAAAATGTAGACTTCCATTAGCATTTGTTTTTTCTATGGAAGTCGATGGCTACAGGTTTTCGTCTTTCTTTGAAAGATCTGTTGTGTTTAACAAAAGAAATAGTCTCATAAAGGGTTGGAACTACTTGAGAGTGAGTAAAAAGTGGCTAATTTTATTATATTTTTTGGTGAACTATCTCTTTAAAAAAATTAAGTGTTATTTTAAATAACTATGCGAATAATTAAACATAAATGCAGGTCTAATAACAAAATATTCTATGTTCCAAATGCATTAAATCAAGTAAACAAATATAACTGCTGCTATAGAACTAAAGCATTTAGTTTATTGTATTCACTGGTTGTCAGTGGTTTATTTTAAATGAAGATACAGGAAATCCTGAAGGCTGTTTATTTTAACCATGAAACCACATGGTTGTGTGATATAGAGCGAGGCAGATCCTGAGCTGATGGAGATGCACTTGCGTTTGACTGTCACATTTACAGTGTGTTTTTTGCAATTTGCTTTTGCACAATATACTGCTGTTCCACCGTCATCTCAGCTCAGCAGACATCCGCCTCATGAAATTAACTATTTATGGTGATTCTTGATGAAGTCTTAAAAGGATTCTCTCAAGCTGTTGCAATGCTAAAACTATTTTTCATATTCTGTTTATTCCTTCTAGACTCTTTTGAAAATACGGATTTGTGTTTAATCGGAACACACAAGACATAAGTTTGGTTTTGCTGTAAGAAGAGGAAGAACAGAAGACTTCGCAATAGCTTGACTTTCGTAACACAGAGCAAGATGGAGAAGATGAAAGACAGTAAGGTAGGCTCTTTCTTTTCTTCTGCCAGTATTTAATTTTTAGGATTTATCCTTTTAGTACATTTATGCATCACTCACTGCATGTAATATGCAGTGAGTGATGCATAAATGTACTAAAAGGCTAAACCCTAATTAAATATCGACTTCAATAGAAATGGCACTTTAGTATTTTGCTGTTTATCATAAAGGGTGCACATATAAAAAATGTATAATATAATAATTATATAAATAAAATATAAAGTGCTTAAATATGTGTAAATATGACCTAATGGTATAGGGAGTTGGACTTATAATCGAAAGGTTGCCCGTTCAATTCCTGGTCCTGGCAGAAATTGATGATGGGACAGTGAATTGACTGTTTGTGCGTGTGCACGCTCCTACTCCTTACTCAAAAAATGTGAGTGTGCACTTGAATGGGTTAAAAGCAGAGGTTTAAACCATACTTGATAAGGCTCGCTTCACTTAGCATTTAGCATAAACATCAGCATGCTGATGGAAAGCTACACACACTGTAAAAAAAAACTGGGGTTAATTAATTGAATATAAAACCATTACGTTATTCTGAAAAGGCTCAATAATTGCGTTGATTCAGCTTATTTAAAAAAAATAGTTTTTAAAAACCAGCAAAAGTCTTTTTTTTTTGAGTGCATGTGGTTAAGTTGGCATTACCATAATTATCTGTGAATTTGGCAAGAACTGCAGTAAATGCTCAGCAGATGGGTAATTGAGGTTGATATGAAACAGTTGTAATATGTTTTTTATTTTAAATAAAATGTATTATCAGTAACTTTGAGTAATGTTTGTTTATTTGTATAATCCCTTATGGATATTAACCATGATTTTAGTACCAAAAAGTATGTTTCATGTAAAATAATCTTGCTTGCTGTTTAAAATGAGATTATGTTACTTAGCCCTTTGGCATGTTACTTTGGTTGTTTTAGAGAAAATACACTCACTTACATTTGACATAACTTCTCAAACAATGTTTTTCTGTTCTAGAAAATGCTTCTTGATTTAAGGACTTTATTTTGAGAAATTTGGCCAAGACAAAATTCTGTATAAGTTGTGTAGTGTGTAGGATTTCTTTGGGGAAATGTTATACAAGTGTAAAATTGTTATCACATTAAAGGGATAGTTCACCCAAAATGAAATTGACTCACTATTTACTTGCCCTCAGATGGTTTTAACCCTTTTTATATTGAAGAAATCTGAAAGCCTGCAATCATTGACATCCAGAGTAAGAAAAACAAATACAATGGAGGTCAATCTAGTTACAGGTTTCCAACATTTTTCAGAATATCATTATCAGAATTCATAAATGTCAACAGAATTCTCATTTTAGGGAGAACTATCCCTTTAAGAACAATATCACATATCTCATATTTTCCCAGAATCATTTTGTCCACTAACCCACGTTAAGTGACTTACTAGTGAGCAAGAGAACAAGCTAGAGAATCGGATTTGGAAGTATGTGAAATATCAGTCCCTTGTTTTGGTGAATTTTCAAAACAATCTAAAATTGAGAAATACAAGGATCCCATGTTGTGTAGGAAACTGAGATGTGCAAAGCAGGAATGGATTATTAAGCCAAGGGTTCAGATGGCATGTTCAAACTTGAAAATAGCATGAACAGAATCTCAGCTGGTTTGTACTTGTTTTAGAATGGACTGATAGAAATGTAAACCCAAATATGAGACCATGTAGGACTGTTAATGATACATAAATATGGCTCTCTCTCTCTTTAAAGATCACTTGTTGACATTTATATCCGTGTTCACTGCAAGTCCTCCAGGATTCAGTCTCTGTTTGCCTGTATGTTTGTGCATGTTTGGATGTGTTTAAGTCTCTATCATAACATCAGATTAGAGTGCACAAATGTACATGCCAAGGTTAAAACACGCAATGTCTGTTTTATTTTTGCTTTAATAGTAGAACACTTTGGTGTGCAAACATTTTAGAAAAAAAACAGAGTTGCACTTTACTATAGTATCTTTTATAATGGGGTCAAAGTTAGCAAAAAAACAAACAAATAATAATTCATAGCAACAATTTCAATTTGTATTTAATTTGCTTGTACAGAATGAGTCGTGTTTATTATATGTATTTTTTCTGAGGAAAAAAAATCAATGATTATTGTACATTTTTACTTTGATTAACCCACTACGCAGACACCAACTAAAATGTCATTCATTGTAACAATATTTTGTCTACTAAAATTGTGTTGGAGTATATTTAGAACAATAGGTTAGGTTAGGTTAGTTTAGGTTAGGTTACTTTATTTATACCCAAAGATTTGGTTTGCAGTCAAGAGTCCACATTTCATAACAGCGACACACAAAAAACACAACTGGACATAAAGACAGAAAACATAAATATACAAAACACTCTCGTAAAAATAAAAAAAAAATCTCTTCAAGTGTCTAGTCCCCATTTTTTCATTTAAAATATACTGAAATTCAGTAAGAACACATTTTAGTAACAATAATATGTCATTTAACATATAATGATCAAAATAGGAAATAAAATCATTATTTCACACTTATTTTGACATTTGATTTTCAGAAAAGGTATTTGAAACATTCAGGTAGAAACTTTATTTGCATTTAATATGCTTTTACATAAAATTGCTTAATTAAAATGGCTTTAAGTCACTAAAAGGGCCCTCAAACCTATTATAAGTGCCATATAAAAAACATCTGGATAATTAGAGGTTATGAAAATTTGGCATATTTGTAAGCCTGTAAAAACCCAGTGAAAAACGGTTTTATCAGAACAAAACACAGACTGTTAGGATGTACATGGGGCTGTTAATTAGTATGCCTTTAACATTTGCATGTACTTTAGGTCACATTCTACATCAGCCAGACCTGCATGAGCAGCTCTATCATCATTTTAACAGCCAAAACACATATTTTTATTAAACTTACTATGTATGTGGGACTATTATTTTGAAAATGGGAGAAAGACTATAGGCTAAATATGAAGTATGATTATTTCAAACTTAGTACATATGTTTGTGTGTGAGAGAGCAGGCACTGAGCTGTGGAAGCATCTTCTAATTAATCATTCCAAATATGACCCATGGTCAAAATGTAGCTCATATGTAAAATGAAATATTTACTGAAGCCTCAAAATAATGGTAATGGTGGGAATAAAGCAGCAGATTGAATTAATTGCATCAATAATTTCTTCTTTGAGGTTTACCCAACAGAATTCACATTTGCGCTCATTTTGTAATGTATTGTACATTTATATAGCGCATTTATTGTGTATAGAGAACTTATTATGAATTTTGGCCGTTCGTTTAAAAACAGCAGCATTTTGAGTGTCGTTCATGCAAAGGTTTCTGCTGAACTCTAAAAAAGTACTTTAATGAAGTTGGAGACCTGTAACCACTAACTAACATATTTGTTTTCCCACTATAGAAGTCAATGGATTCAGGTTTCCAACATTCTTTAAAATCCCTTGTGTTCAACAGAAGAAAGAAACTTAAAAAGGTTTGAAACAAGTTAAGGATGAATACATGACGGCAAATATTTTATTTTTGCCTGCACTATCCCTTCAAGAGCAAACAGTGCAAACAGAATACAAAGAGTTAGATTGAAGTTATCAAGTAGTTACTAAACCTCTAGTGTAGATTTTCTGGTGCAGCCCCACACTGGACTTTAGATTGCTGTACTCTATAACCCACAATGTGAGAACTGACCTGAAAGTGTGATTTTTCTGTGTACCTGACAGTCTATTCTGTCTACTATTTACTTGATAATCTGATGGATTTTAACTCTGATCTCTGGTCATGTTACAGTACATATCAAAGACTAAAGAATACACAAGACATGTCACTCGTATCTTTTTGAATGGGTAAAAGTGTAAATCATCGAACGCTATAGACTGACAATACTCTGGGGAGAGGTTTGGACCAGACATGAGTTTCTGCAGATTTTGAGTAATTTGGATAATTAGAAATGAAACTAAAGGGACAGTTGTTGTTTAATTTTATTGCTGATTCCTAATATGAAATTTAATCTCAAGCTTGGCAAGCAGTTTTGAAGAAATTGATGTATCCCTTTCAAAAAGAATGACCGAGCATACTGCCCGAAAGGCGTTTCAAAAATGTCCGCCGAGTGAAATGACTTGCCTTAAAGGAACTTTGGTATATATGCAGCTGACAGTCACTTCAGACACAAGAGAGGAAGAGAGAAGCAGGCATTAAGGTCTCAGTCGACAGACAGTTTCAGAACATAATTTTAGGGAGAAAAAATATTACTGTGACAATCTTCAGCTGTTCCACTTTCGTATATATTCTGGGATATTACTGTATTGTGAAATCAGGATTTATGTGCCATTTAGAAATGAATTGATCATGCCTTTTAGAGTCCAAATCAATCTAAACTGTTAAATTGAGATGTACACCACACTCTCAGAAATAAAGGTACACAAGCTGTCACTGGGGTGGTACCTTTTCAAAAGGTACACATTTGTACTTAAAGGGTCCATATTGGTACCTCAAAAGTATATATTAGTACCTAAAAATTTTAGGTACTAACATGTACCCCTGAGGTATTAATATGGACCTTGTAGGTACAAATTTGTACCTTTTGAAAAGGTACCATCCCAGTGACAACTTGCGTACCTTTATTTCTGAGAGTGCAGGGTGTGCTAAGTGTTTTAGCTTTAAAGGAACAGTTGGAAAAAAGTACAATTCTGTCACCATTTACTCGTTCTCCATTTGTTCCAAACCTATTTGAGTTTCTTTTTTGTCTGTTGAACCAGCCTGATCTCACGAGGAAACGCAAGTATTTTACGTTTTGTCAGTTTAGTGGCTAATTCGTACAAATTCGTATGAGTTCAGTCGTATGAAAATGTAAGATTTTAAAAAGGAGGCATGGCACCTAACCCCACTCCTAACCCCAACCATCAGTGGGTGATAAGCAAATCGTACTAATTTGTACGAATTAGATTGTACGAATTCATACGAATTAGCCACTAAATCAAAAAGTTACGAATTGCCTTGAGATTGCGTTGGTTGAACACAAAGGAAGCTGTAAGGAGGCAATGACAGTCATGATTACTATATAATTCTTTTGTTCCTACTATGGATGACAACTTTTTCCCAGCTCCAACCCTGATCAAACACACCTGAACCAATTAATTAGTACCTGAAGGAGCACTTAATAATGGCAGACAGGTGTGTTTGGTCAGGGCTTCAACTGAAATCTGCAGGAAGTTAACTCTGCAGGAACAGGGTTAGTGACCCCTGTTTTATAAAATCTAGTTTTGTGTGTAGCAGAAGAAAGTTTCAAACATAGATGTCAAACTTGATTCATGGCGGGCCGCAGCTCTGCACTGGATCTGGTTTAAACTAAACTATGCAGAGCTGCGGCCCTCCAGGAATTGAGTTTGAGCCCATTGGTTTAATGTCATTGTAGTGTGCGTAAATGGTTAGGAAATTTTCATTTTTGGGTGAACTATCCTTTAAAGACACAAAGTGTGCATTTTTACTGGAAGGAAATCCTTTGTGGATTTTGACATCAAATAATGGGTGGAAAAAGAGGGTCAAACCTAGGGATGGCTGATGTGAAACTGACGTTTCGACACAGTGTCGAGATCCCCACGCGCAAGTGTTTCGAAACACTGCACCGAAGCATGGTCCGAAACACCCAGGTCACGTGACTAAAGTGTTTCGAAACACTTGGTCATGTGACTAAAGCGATTCAAAGCATCGATCAGTTCAGAATCATTTCGAGACCTGGCGAATGCGCATTTGACTGACAGGGTCTGATAATTCTTCTGTCTGTTATGGCCTAGTGGACCGTGCGTGTGCATGTTGTAACTGAGCTTCAAATTACTTTTGGGTTCGAATCCCGACTTCTACAATTACTCTGAAATCATGATTTTATGTATTTTAATCATGTTACTGTTTTATGGTGTAGTCTAAATAGGATACAGCTGCTGATACGCCATCAATACAGCATCGTTTTTGTAACACTGTAGAACAATAATTCATTTTTTACAGTACTCTGATGGTTGGGTTTAGGTTTTGGGTAGACATAAATAAAATACAATAAATGGGAAATTTTATGAATAATATTAGTAATTTTTGTTAACTTCTGGCCACAACCATGTCTGATCTAGCAACAACCCTGTTTTATGACCAAAACAAGACATATTTATTCACAAAGTGTTTATTTGGATGTCAGACCAATGTTGAAACAAAACGATACAAGAACAGAGCCATTCAAACTGATATTAAAGCATTTCAAAAGAGCTGTCTCAGTCTGGATTCGAACCCAGTATGCCCACATGGTAGTCAGGAACCCTAACTGCTCCACTAAACCACTTGTAGGTTCAACTTACAAAGTGGAGTTTAATACCTCAATTTGCTCAACTGTTCTTTGCTGACGCTGTTCCAGTGCAATACATAAAAAAATGACCATTTGGTGTCACCGTAGAATGGGGTTTCAAAATGTTTCAAAGTTTCGACACATTTGCTTCGACTATTTCAATGTTTCATGAAGCCTGGCTTTGCCCACCACTAGTCAAACCACACTAAATGTGTCCAAAGTCAGTCCTGGAGGGCCGGTGTCCTGCAGATTTTAGCTTCCTTGCAGGTGTGTTGAGGCAAGTTGATGTTTTGAAAGCCTTGTAAGAGCTTGATTAGCTAGCCCAGGTGCATCTGATTGGGCTTGGAACTAAACTTTGCAGGACACTGGCCCTCCAGGACCAAGTTTGGACACCCCTGAACCACACCAAAATCTAGAACCCTAAACATACAGGTGCTAGATCAGGTCAAGCTTCATCTATTATGTTCAGCGAGAGTGCTGTTCGCCTTCTAGGCTCCAAGGTTAGAGTCTTTCTCAGCAATAAATATTAGAAATGTTCTCATGTTGGGTGGTTCAAAAAATGTCAAAAATGCCGAACAATCTAATAAAAGTGAATATTGAAGGAATGAGAATGACTCTTTGGCAACTTAAGACTTAGTTAAAGGTAAAAACCTTCCCTTATCCTTTTAGTTTAGTTGGTCTTTTTGAATACGTGTTTTCAGTCATTTTGTTGCCAAAACATGTGCTTTGGTTTAGTGTGATAGCTTGTGTGCAAGTGTTAGCGGAAGTGGTTTGTCTACATCCTGAACACGATGTGAGGCATTTAGAGGGAAGTTGGTAAATCCATTCACCAGAGAGGATAATTTTTTTTTCTTTTATTGTTTAAAGATACAATAGGATGTCACTAATTGAGCTATATGGAGGGTTTGTTCCATTAGTCCTGAAAGCAGCAAAACCATAAGTTTGATTCTGGCCACAACTGGGAGCTAGTAAACGTGTATTGTCTACTTTTACATTTTTATTGTCGTTCATAGTATTACTTATTGTTTAGGGGAAGCAGGTGACATTGTGCCTCATGTTCTGCGTGTCCACAGCCGTCATCGGCTCCCTGCAGTTTGGCTACAACATTGGTGTCATCAACGCACCCGATGTGGTAAATATCTCATTAAGTGTGTAGCACTTCAGTCAATTAAAAACAAACATGATCACTTATCTCTGTGTGTCACTGTATTGGTGATCAGAAAGTGCAGAATTTCTTCAGAAACGTGACTCTGGTGCGCACTGGAGAGCCGATGAATGATTCTACAGTCACAACATTGTGGAGCGTTGCTGTTGCCATCTTCAATTTCGGAGGCATGATCGGGTCTCTTAGTGTCGGAGCTCTGGTTAACAGGCTTGGAGGGTGAGAACTTTCAAAATGTCTTTTGACATAACGCATTTGTAAAATGATTGGATTTGACTTGAAATATTTGTTCTTTATTTTATTTTTTTCCTGTTGAACTTTTATCTTCTTAGACGGAAGTCCATGCTGTTGTCCAACATCCTGGCTCTGATTGGTGGAGGCTTGATGGGTTTATCCAGCATATGCACTTCCTATGAGTTGCTGATAGTGGGCCGACTGGTGATTGGTGTGTTCTGTGGTCTGAGTACTGGACTGACACCCATGTATGTTGGTGAAATTGCTCCAACGGCACTGCGAGGAGCTTTTGGTACCCTTCACCAGCTCGGGGTGGTCATCGGCATCCTGGTCGCACAGGTTAGATTTTCTTTTGGATGAATGTACAGTAGTTAAGTTAAATATATATAGTTTGCTCAAGTGATCATTCTGATTATTTACTCACGCTTATCATTTGCTGCTATTTTAACTTGGCTGACCCAATACATTTCAAGTTAAATCAAGAATGAACTGAGTTGAGTTTGTTTCATCAGTTCAAAACAGCTTACTAAAGCAAACTTTTTTGGTGGAGTTTGTTTCGGCTCTTTGAGTCTTCGACATCTTTGAGCTACCATTGGACTGTGGTGATTATACAATAGATGGGTATGTTCTGGAACTTCGCTTTCTTTGACTTGCAATTTGATTTCTCATATCCTCAAAGTTTAGACAGGAAAACAATATCCAACATAACAGCACTGAGTAAACAACATGAATACACTGAAACTGGTACAGATGTATCTGCACCTGAACGGTCACTCGAGGAGAGATTTTATGTGTATTTTTGCATTACATATGGGTGACATGGTGGCTCAGTGGTTAGCGCTTTTGCCTCACAGCAAGAAGGTTGCTTGTTCGAGTCCTGGCTGGGTCAGTTGGCATTTATGTGTGGAGTTTGCATGTTCTCCCCCTGTTCGTGTGAGTTTCCTCCAGGTGCTCCGGTTTCCCCCACAGTCCAAAGACATATGGTATAGGTGAAACTAAATTGACAGTAGTGTACGAGTGTGTGTATGAATGAGTGTTTATGGGTGTTTCCCAGTACTGGGTTGGGGCTGGAAGGGCGCCCACTGTGTAAAACATATGCTGTGGCAGGACTTCTCGTTCGTTGTCCGACAAGCTGGAATGAACAAATTTGCCAGATGTTTAGGAAATTGCTCTTCGCTCTCAGCCACTGTTGTGGTAGTGTTTAGGGGTTCGCGTAAGCAATGTGACACATTTACCAACTACTGCAATGCATTGAAGTGTTAGCATCACTCAGCCTTTTTAAACTTATTTTTACCCTGAAATTAAGAATATATAAGGGCTTTGTTTGAAGTATACCAGGGCCTTTAAAGTCTGCCTGAACGTCACATCATTATTCCCTATATACTGCTCAGCAGATACAAAAGCAAGCCTAATGGATTTAGACACTGCAAAGCAAAATGTAAATAGTTATAAAAGAGTCATTTTTGTGTGCTTTCTGGTAGATCTTGGGTCTGGAGTCACTGCTGGGATCTCAGACTTTGTGGCCATTGCTGCTGGCTCTGACGGCACTGCCTGCAGTAATACAAAGCATAATGCTGATCTTCTGCCTGGAGAGCCCTCGATACCTGCTGATCAGCCTGAACAAGGAGGATGAGGCCCGCCAAGGTCAGTTCACTATAACCTCTATCAAAGACTAAAATATAGGTCACTTGTATAGTTTTGAATGGGGAAAAATCGAATGGTCAATACGGCTACGGCTGCTCAATCATCTATCACTAGCAACTGATGATTCTCTGGGGGAGGGGCTCGGTCCAGACATACGCTTTTATGACAGTTTTTGCAGCTTCATTGTTATAGACCCCTTTTGAGTTGGAATACATGCTGGAATGTCACTGAAAACTTGCCTCACAGACATGAAAAAGTTATCTACTTAAAGTGTAAAGTTTTTCTACAAACCAGCTACACTTAAAAACAAATGTTCTTTGGTTTTGTAATTTGAATGAAACTAACGTGTGGTACTGTCGGTCTTGTACTGACCTCATAAATTCTCGCTTTCAAATGCAAATCACATGATGGAAACATGGTCAGATGAGGCATTATTCAGAGGATTATATTGTGTAACAAGTATTGATTCTTACAGTATTTGTGTTTGATTGACAGAATGACATCTGATCACATCCTCCGCTAACAGCCATAAATGAAACTAGTGTCATGATGTTGTCTCCATTGAGTGCGCATTAGCTTGTGCAACCTTTCTTGTTTGATTCAAACTTTAAGAAACAAAATTTAAGAGACCGTTGTTGTTAAATTTCATTGGTGATTTCCAAATATGAGTTTTAGTAGTGTAGCAAACAGTTTTGGACAATTTGATGTCTCCCTATTCATTTCCCATTGATTCAAAGGTGTTCACATGATAAAATTACTTGCCCTAAAATGACTTTGCCTAAATAGATTCTATAGACACACCACGTCATGCTTCACATCAGGACTTCTGTGCTGATAATGCTTATCCTTCTCTTTTCCTCTCAGCGCTGACCAGTCTCCGGGGACATTCAGATGTGGAGGATGACATTCGTGAGATGAAAGATGAGGCCATGAAAATGTCCATGGAGAAGAGGGTGTCTATCCCGGAGCTGTTCCGTAATGCTGCCTACAGAAAGCCCATTATTATCGCCATAATCCTGCAGCTTTCCCAACAACTGTCCGGCATTAATGCTGTGAGTCTCACAATGCACACTTGCCATTATTCACCAAACCAGTTTGGTATAAATACAGTCTTTGCGTAACATGCATGTTGTTTTCCAAATGTTCAGACATTTTTACTGGAATAAATTATTACAGAAATACAAATAAATGCTTAAGGTGTTTTCTGCAGTGCTTGTTTTTAATCCCAAGTTCTTAATGGTCCTTAACATGTATAATGCTAAATTTGAATGTTTTTAACCGACTGAAACAACTGTTTCTGTTAATTTTCCAGGTCATGTATTACTCAACAGAGATCTTTAGAAACGCAGGTATCACTGAGCCGGTTTTTGCCACCATTGGAATGGGTGTAGTCAACACTGTCTTCACTGTTGTCTCTGTAAGTTTGCACAGCTCAGCTCAGCTCAGCTCAAATAATTAAATAAATCTATATAATACTATATGGAAAGAGTTGTCAAATTCTTTTTATTCTGTCATACTCTTTTGAGTTACTGTAATTACCTTTATAAGGGTTTACTGAAATGTTTTGCCATATGGACAGTTAGTGATGGTTCCACTGCTTTGCTCAACAGCTCTTCCTGGTGGAGAGAGCAGGGAGAAGAACACTGCATTTGGTTGGACTGACTGGAATGACCTTCTGTGTTCTGCTAGTCACCATTTCTCTTAAACTTGTGGTGAGTGAAAAATAATCAATGATCCTAAATAATACATTTTCAATTTTTTTATTATTATTATTGATTGATTTGTGTAATGTTGTCATCTATGTAATTATGGGAAGCTTCAATAGCGAGGAAAAATATATATTTGTATCATTGCATGCTCAACTTAAATTGTTTTTCAACTGAGCTGACATGAAATATCAAGTAAAATTTTGTTAAACTTTAAAAATAAAGTGTATTATTTTGATCATATCATTTTTACAGTTTTAAACATGATGGACCATAGAGATTTAAATTAAATAATAATTTAATAGTTGCCCATACAAAAATAAACATTCTTTGATATTTACTCACTTCAGATCTTTAAATATGTGGATTTTTTTTTCTACAGCTAAAGAGATATTAAGATTTTGGAAGATTTGTTGTACAAGTAAATGAGGCTCAACAAAGATCATTTTTGATATTCCAAAGTCAAGCAGTGTCAAAATAATCAACATGAACGAAGCTGACAGTCATTTCTATTAAATGCGAGAACTGCTTAACATGGCTTAATATAATATATAAAGGAACATCTAAAGGTCATAAACTACATTTAAAAAAAATTATTAACACTTTCTCAGGTCCACTAATAATATTAGCAAAACATTTATATAAAAATAAAAGCATAATTTAGAAGTATTTGGCTTCTTTTAAAAATATGCCACTGATGACTGTGTCCACCTGTGTCTTGTTTAAGAGCAAAGCCACAGCTAGCAAATGAACAGTGCATTACTGATGTGATCTATATATCAGATTTGTAAGTTAAAAATAAACTCTGTACAACAGAAGACAACATTAGAACACCAGTGACTGTCAACACTGAATGCAGAATGGCAAAAAGTAAAAGATTTCTGATTTACTCCAAACATACACATTGATCACCAAGAAGGCAGGTTTATCCACAACTTAACACTGCACCTCGACTCATCTTACGTTTGCATCGCTCTTATATTTACTCTTCTTCTAGATGCACTTGTCAATGTGTAGGGCTAAATGTATAACGATATAAAATGATCTTATTATACTTTTCTTTCACTGCCATCAAAGAGAGCGTCAAAGATGGGAATCATTCAATTTCTGACCTTCATTTCTATTAAATCAGTTATTTTGAAAAAAAAAAAAACATCTCCAATTATCCTTATTGTACTACCAACTCCTTGAAAAAAAAATCTCTTCATCTAAACTATTAAACACATAGAATAAAGTAAATAACAAAATAGACAAAAGAATGGTGTTAAACCTTCACTCTTTGTCTTTTTTCCAATTTTTAGGACTCTGAAATAGAAAAGGCCAAACTGCTTCAGAACGGCACTGCCATCATTGATTCTGCATCTGATGAGGTCAGTGTGTGTGATCTAATTAATAAATGCCAACTTCCATTTCTCTTATTTATTAACCGACTTGCATCAATGCTCTTTTTCTCTTTCTCCTCCCAAATGATTCAAATTCCATTTATGACTATCAGGGAATTTCGACAGTCAAAGTTCTGGCCATCCTGGCAGTGTTTGGATTTGTGGCTAGTTTTGAGATGGGACCAGGACCAATCCCATGGTTCATAGTTGCAGAGTTATTTGCTCAGGGTCCACGTCCGGCAGCGATGGCTGTGGCGGGATGCTGCAACTGGACTGCCAGCTTCCTTGTGGGATTACTTTTCCCAATACTATCGGTAAGAATTTTGTCATCAAATTCAACAATTTCACATTCCCAGGTACACATGAACTAAATGTATTATTATGTCTGGCTTGTTTTCTTTGCAGAAAAAGTGTGGGGCTTACGTGTTTATCATATTCCTCATTCTGCTCGTTGTCTTCATTGTTTTTACCTACTTCCAAGTTCCCGAGACCAAAGGCCGGACGTTCGAGGACATTGCCAGTGGATTTTCCACTGCCACAGACCCCAACACTGCCAACTACAAGTCCGCAGAGGGCGCCGTTTCTCTGCCAATTTCCCCATCATCAGAGAAGTTTCAGATGACTGAGCTGGCAGGACAGGAGAAAAGCTGAACAAAAGTACAGAACATGACCTATATACATAACTCTAAACAGACAACAGATGCAGCTAAATGATGGGCATTCGTCTAAGTTTTTAGACACCTGGAAACAAGAAGGGTAATAGATCTGTCAAGTTTCCTTTCATTTCAATCTTCTAATATTTAGATGACTTCTCAAAAGAAGAAAAGTTTTGGGCACCTGCTGCAGTATTTAGGTCACTAAAAACGGACATTTAAAATAATGCTTAGAGAAAAAAAAACTGATTAACATGGCTTAATATAAAATAAAGCATATGAACTCTAAGGGTCATATACATTTTTAAATTGAATACCACTCTCTTAGGTCCACTTATAGTATTAACAAATATTTACATAAAAGTGATAGGCTTCTTTTAAAAATACACCACTGATGACTGTGTCCACCTGTGCCTTGTTTAAAAGCCAAGTCACAGCTCGCAACTGATACGATCTGTATATTAGATTTGTAAGTTAAAAATAGTCAATACAACAGATGACAACATTATAACACCAGTGATTGTCAACACTGGATGCAGTGTGGCAAAAAGCGACAGATTTCTGATTTTCTCCAAAATAAATCAGAAATCATGTTCTAATTTACTCCATTTCTAATTTAATTTCCAAAATTTCCCCCATTTCCTCCAGGTTTATCTTTTAAATTGGCGTGTTTTGGATCTCTCTTATATTTACTCTTCTTCTAGATGCACAAGCCAGTGTGTGGGGCTGAATAGGCAATGATATAAAAATGATCTTATTAAACTTTTCGCATAATTATAACCACCACCGTCAAATATGTCAGAAGTCATTCAATTTCAATGGGAGTTGGCAGCAAGCTCCGCTGAGCTTGAATTGTGCAGTGTGGACATCAAGGAGAGTTGAAATCAGGTCAACTCTTCTTTATGGTAATGAGCTATGCCGTGGTGTGTCAGCAACCAATCAGAATGTAGAAGTCCACTGCTTGAAAGGATTCCAGAGAATGCAGTTCTGTAAACTGGTTTCAACCGCATTAATTGCCAAAACAAAATAAAGCAGACGTTGATTATTGCTGTGGCGGGTTTCCCAGTTTCTAATGTAGGCTTCACACAAATTAATATTAATATTAGGACTAAAACATCAGACTAGCACTTAAACATGAACACAAAAACCTCACCACACAAATGGCTTTTAATTCTTTTTTGTTAGAAAACATTTAATAAAACTCTCGCCAGCGGTGATCTGAACACACGTTACATCACAATCAGACGAAATCTCAAACAGGCCATTTAGGTACCTTGCTTTCAAGCTGTTTTTGGCCTAATGAGAAGGCAACATGTCAAGCAATCATTGAAGTTTCATTAGGATAAAAGGATTAAGCCATAATGGTTTTCATCGGGAAAACGTGTATTGGACAAACTTGTTTACTTGTATATAGTTTTAATCAACAATTACATCGAAAAAAAGTGTTACATTTTCATATTATTCTTTGTCATACTACATTAGTACTGATACAAACCTGGTAAAAAAAATTAATAAATAGCAGTCAATAGATAAAAGCCTTGTTTTGCCCTCCATGTGACGGTAAGGTAAAACTATAAATTACAAAGGAAAAAGCTTGGAGTATTTATCTAGTACCATAGATGATAAAATTGTTACACATCAGTGTTTTGACATCAAAATGTTACTGTGTGCTAGTGTTACAGACAGCAGCTGCTATAATAATAATAATAATAATAATAAATAATAATATTTAATAATGTATAATAATAATCACATTTCTATTGTCGATTCACTGGCTTCATAATTCAGTTCAAAAACTACTGAGGTCATGATTAGGGCCAGACGGAATCTGCGGACGTTTTTTGCAATTTCTGTGGAGAATTTTGGTAAAAATCTGTGGAGATTATTTTGGGAGTCTCATAACTACAACCTTAATATGTGAAATATGTGTAATTTAAAAACTGAATAAATTCAGATTTTCACACATTTACTCAAGCAAATAAACAGAATTAATGATGGGCTAAAAATCTGCGGAAATCGGTGTGGGCCTAGTCATGATCAGCAACTTGTTATTCAATGCCTTTTCACTATTGAAAGTTATGTAGTCATTATGAACACAGTGAGAGAACTTGTTTGTTCTGTTACATGTGGTTGTGCACATCTATGATACATTGCTGAATGTTGAGTTTGATATAGAGTTTTATTTTTAAGATCAATTCTACTGAGCACTAAGCACTTGTCCATAATCGTGTGGAATGTTAAACTGATTGCTATGACTTGTATTTAAATGATTAATTAGTCTGTATTGTCCAAAGACTTAAGTCATTCTGAATTTAATTTACTGAAGCTAATCAGACTTTCTGATGTCCTTTCCTACCATTGTCCTTTTAGACTCCCGTTGTGCATTTATGGGTACAATTCAAGCCGTAAGCAATTGTAATTTTGTGTAGCAGCTTACATGGCCAGTCAGGAATTCGATTGTTGACTTAATGTTTTGTGATTTTTGCCGTTTAATTTAGATTTGTAGTTCTGGATTTTTTTTTTTATTGTTATTTTTGGTCCTACTAAATTTTTTAACTCATGTATTTAAGTCGAAAGCACAGTGTGATATGCAAGTGCATAAATGGAGTGATTCATCAGCAGAGTATTTCTCATTGAGCACACAGAAACATAACAAACATTTACTGTAAAAGTATGCTTGTACTGTCTAAATATGTATTGTTTGTTTACAATTGTTATATTTTTTGCACTCTCATGACTGAAATGTTCTGTGTTTTTTGTACGCACCAAAGATGTCTCTTTGTGAAATATTTTTTTGTATTTATATTTGGATATTTTATATTTATGGCATTTTTCATTTTAGCATCTCACATTTGCTTATTAGTATTTGTAATGCCATGAGCACTTGGATAAATGTTTATTTTTGTGAGATTAACCAGATTAAAATATTCTCATTAAACGTGATTTGATTTGACGTTTTTCTTACTGTTTGCTAAATATGTTCTGCTTGTTTTAATGAGAAAACTGTCATGTGTATGACAGGCCTGTTCCTCATCATGACACTTTGTATCATCCAGAAATGTCATGTTTAAGATATTGCATTTTACATGATGAACAGATTTAAGTGAGGCCATCAAACTGTTTAGATTAAATATGCTCTTCAATTAGAAGATTTTTTTTTCCAATTCAGCCACCATTACTCCTACTCTACATGTTCAAAACCTATTTGAGTTTCTTCTGTTGAACATGAAATGAGATATTTTGAAGAATCAATAGGTGCCAATAACAAACATTCTTCAAAATATCTTCTTTTGTCTTCAACAGAAAATAGCTAATAAGCTAATAACGGTTTGAGAGAGAGAGAGAGAGAGAGAGAGAGAGAGAGAGAGAGAGAGAGAGAATGATGAGGTTATTTTCCTTTTTGGGTGAACTATCCATTTCAGTTCATGATTTTGCTTAAATCAGTCGTAATTAAGGAGAGTTTACCATTTGTCTTAAGCTTTGCAGAGAATATATAAAAAAATAAAAAAGGTCGCAGATGACTGTTGATCTTGTGCTAGCATGCTATTATTTCCTAGCTAATAATTCTAGCATTGCTTTAAACCTGATCGACAAAATAAACATTTTTTTACTCTCTTTTTTTCCAATTTTAAACCAACAAACCTGTGAGGTCCAAAATCCAACAAACTGAATAAATATTTTCCGGATGGTGTGATGAGAGAGATCCGTTTCCTTTTTGTTCATGAGACGTTCGGTATGCCTCAAACTAGCAATGTATCACCGATTAAAACTAATGAAATAAGTATGATAAAGCGGTCTTCGTTCTCATTACAATGAGGCTTAACGTTGCCTAACCAATTTTAGTTACAAAAGTTATTTTGTGATTATTTTACTAGCAGCAGAGGGCGCTGCCATCTACGTTAATTCGTCGCACCTGCCATGAAGAAATTGGACGACTTGGAATCAAGACACCTTTTACTAGTTTTAAGGTAGTGACATACTATTTATTCGTGTTGAAATACTGTGTCAGTGTACGAAATAACCTAAATTGGACTGAATTGTGTGGGGTTATTATGCTACAACTTTAAAAGTTCGCGCAGCTTCCTCGATCAACACACATCTACCGTTATGCCTAGAGCATAGCAATAACAAAAACATTTAAACAATTAAGTGTGCAACAGTTAGCCTACATTTAATGAAAGCACATTTTAATTAAAACACTAGTTTAATTGGGGGGTAGATCTAATTTCAACACAAGCACAAACAAATAACATTTTTCAATGTCGCCCATACATTTTGACTGATTTTTCTAGCTTATGAAATGTGCGAGTCTTCTTTTGTCTACACTTTAATTATAATAGTAAATTATGGCTTTTAACACTGCAGAGATAGCAAATAAATAAAGAAAACAGATGTTTTTAACAGTTCATTCCAACTAGCCTAAAAAGGTAGCCTACAATTCCACAAATGTTACCGAGCACCACAAAAACTGCCTTAAGTGTCAATTATGGGAAGTTGAGGTTTATACATGACATTAAATCTGAATTCGCTCATTCATACAATCTGGGGGTTCAGAAAAAAACAACGAAATACTGTAGCCTATAGGCTATTGAGAAAATTGCCTAAAAAGCTATGTAAATTAAATGTTTAGACACGCTTATAAAAAATGAATTTTGATATATTTACAGCAGAAAATCTACAAAATATCACAATATCTTTGCTTTTTATTCTAATGATTTTTGGCATAAAATAAAAGTCAATAATTTTAACCCATACAATGTATTTTGGGCTATTGCCTAAAAATATACTTGTGCAACGTAACATAATGCAACATGGTTTTGTGGTCCAGTTCACAAATAATGTTATAATTAATACATTTATTTGTGAATTTCTAAACATGGCAATATAAGTTAAAAGTTATAAGTTAAAAAATAAGGTTAAAAATAGAACTTAGTGGCAGCAAGTCACTGGACTGATTAATTCAGTAACAAATAAAGTGAATTATTATTAATAATATTATTATTATTTCGAGTAATATTAACTATCCAGTAATCCAACTGATTCAGCATTCAACTGATTTGTTTAAAATGCAGTATCATTGAGCAAATTGTGTTAAACATTTTGCTATATAGAAGAAAAAAAAATTGTGTCAAATTCCCATAATACCTTCTTGCGTCTGAATTGTATATACTCTGTATACTCTCCTTCCCATAGGGAATATGCATTGGTATGCAGAAGGACTTTAAATTTTTCAGTAACCTGGGTCAAGCGCTTCTGGTGAACTGTATGCCGTTAAAAAAAAATCAGCGTGTTTAAGGTCTGTTTTCATTCAAATCAACGATCTTCACTGCCTGATTGATATACGATATAAAGTGGGTCTCGGATTGAACAAGAAGCACTGCATTAAATTACATTTTTCCTGTGCCATGTCTTTAAAATACAACAATTTATTTTACCCCAGTGTTTTCAATGAAGTTTCAGCACTAGCCTGCTGATCCTGACGGGCGCCGTGTGCGTGTAAACAGCTTTTCATCTCGTTTTACACTTGAACAACTAAATGAACGCTGAAGTCTGTTTAACTAATTGTGTTTTAATTACATTACAACATCGATGCTGTAAAAGGAACCGGAAGTGTATCGTATGGGAAGAAATACTAGCTGTGCATATACCTTATTGCTTAACTCCAGCCTGCTGTGATGAATATTTAGAAGGGCTAAGGGGGTTTCAGACTCTCAACTCCGCAACAACAGCGCTTAAACTGGTCTAAATTCATTGTAAACCACAGCTTAAGAGGCTTATTGCTTTATCACAGCATTATTAATCCGCACAGTAATAAAAAAAGTGTCGCTGCCTTCTGCGCTTATCCGCAACGAGTTCAACAGGGGGCGCTGCTTCCCAAAAAACAACAACTGTAAAACACTTGTAGTTTTCAGAACTACAGTAACATATCTTTAACAGTCTGCATTGAAATAAAAAAAAAAAACATTGTGTGTGGAAAATAAAAGGTGACCAAGGCCAAAAGAAACAAAGAAATATTCAAAATATGTATTTTTATTTTTCCATGTTACAAAAACAAGCAGTTGAAAGAAGATAGGAAATGAAAACACACACACATACACACACAAACAGGCAGATCTCCAAGCTACTTTACTGAGTGACTGACTGATGCATATTTTCAATCTGGCTAGCCATGCCCCGTCAGCCTGCCAAACCAGAGCGCTTGCCCCGATGGGACAGCGAGAGCGAGCGTGTCTAGACACTTTTTCTGGAAACTAGCTGAACTTGTTTAAGGCTTTCCATCACTCGAAGCAGCTAAAGTCAGTCTACCAGTCCCTTCATCTCTTTCTCTCTCTCTCTCTCTCTTCAGTGACTCCTCAGTCATAATCATCATCATACATAAATACTCCTCCCTGCTCCCCCCTCGTCTCTTTAATCTGAGGTAAAAACGAGCAGACAGACTCCTCCTCTCTTTCTCTCTCTCTCTCTCTCTTTCTCTCTCTCTCTCTCTCTCTCTCCTATGCTTTTCCTCTCTGCACTTCTCTTGTGTGTTGCTCTGATGGAAATGTGGAGGATCTTTCTGTCTGTCTCTCTTGTGGTCCAGCACAGTTCTGCTGAAGAAGGTACGAAACTTCCTTTGCTCCCCCTGCTGCTCTCGCCATGCATTTGTTTTGGGGGGGTGTTGACTGTCCTGTTCTGTTCACATCAGGTCTGGTTTGTATTTGAGTGTGTGTCAACATGTGCAAGAGTCTCTGAAAGTCTGTTTGCAGTTCTATATGTTTACTTTCATTAACATTTGTGTGTGTGTGTGTGTGTGTGTGTGTGTGTGTGAGGGTGAAGATCTTATACTGTATAATGAGTGGCTGTTTATGAGTTGAATTGAAGAGCTCTCTGCAGATCCTGCCAAGCTGCGTTTATGTTTAACAAAAGGGGTGTAGAATAGAGCCAGCGGAGGGGTGAATAATTTGTTGTGTAACCTTTGTCTCTCTCTGACCCATGCGACTCTCCCTCCTCCTTCGCAACTCTCTGGCCCCCCTTTTTTTTCCTGATATTATAACTGTTATAATGGCCATGGCTCTCAGACACCCCGCTCGCTTCACCGTTCATCTCTGTGTCCTTTCATCTTTCTCTCTCCGGCTCATATTTTTCTCTTGGCTAAATGGTGTTTTTAAGTCAATGTGTTGCAGACATGAGCTGTTTAAATAGATGGATTGATGAAGTTGGCATCTCATAGTGAGCTCTTGTGAAAAAGCTCTCAGTGACTCATTTGCTGTGTGTGTGTGTATGTGTGTGTGGTATTTGAATGCCAGAGTGTGTTAGGAACATGTTGTTTCACAGAGGCTTGTATGTGCTGCTGTTTGTTTCTTACCTTATCTGCGTCTGCCGTTGTGCTTTGCATTTTTCACATGAAAGGGCAAGTTTATGTTCATGAATGGGGAAGATCGTGTGACAATATATGCATTGTGAAAGGTGGAAGAGGTGGAAGTTTATATCTGATATGACTGTTGTATAAAACTTTTTTTTTGGTGTGATGAAGGAACTTTGATCAAATTCATAGAGCTCCAGGACAATATTTTTTGTAATGAGTGAGACATACAAACACCTCTTCAACAAGCTTGATTCTATCATTATAATACAGTTTCAAGAGTTCACACTTAGCTGATGATTGATTATAAGCAAGTTTGGCATGCTGTCCCGGGAGAGAGCCCTGAGCCCAAAGGTCCTTGAGCCCTGGGCTCCCTCCCGTTTGCAGGGCGAGAGGGGAGCTTTGAGCTCAGGTAGATCTCGAGAGCTCCCCCTTGTAAGAGTTGGTGACAGAAAATAGTTGCTACGCAGAGGTATGCTTATGGATAAAGTTTGACTAGTGCTAAATTTAGATTGTTCAATTAACTTGTAGTGCATGTTTTTGGAACGTGGGAGGAAACCGGAGAACCCGGGGAAAACCCACGCAAGCACGGGAAGAACATGCTAACTTCACACAGAAACGACAGCCAGTCTGTTAAAGGACTTGAACCGGTGCCGTTCTTGCTGTGAGGCCGCAGTGCTAGTCACTGGGCCACCGTGCCGCCCTATGAAAGGAAAAGAGGAGGAGTAGGGGTGGAAGGGGGGATTCTTCAAACGAAGATGACTGTAGTAGGAAACCCTGGCTCTTTATAGTGGGTTAGAAATCGTCTGATTGGTTGGTCATACATGGTTAATGCATGACCAGCTGTGTTCAATCATAATCACGTGATCCTCTCGAAATTAGTTTATAAATAAACTTCACTTCAAGAGTTCACACTTAGCTGATGATTGATTATAAGCAAGTTTGGCATGCTGTCCCGGGAGAGAGCCCTGAGCCCAAAGGTCCTTGAGCCCTGGGCTCCCTCCCGTTTGCAGGGCGAGAGGGGAGCTTTGAGCTCAGGTAGATCTCGAGAGCTCCCCAAAATGCTTTTACTCGGGACAGCAGCCGCGTATTTGAAGAACCCCCCAAAAGGCAAAAAGAAAAATGCAATATCCGGCTGCTGGGTATAGAGATAACCGGCTGCAGGGTATAAGTGCTACGAGGTAGTACTGGGAAAATGTCATTGCTGAGGCAGTGTTGTAGGGGTGAATGAGATTCGGTGGAGCGTCTCTGTTTAGCAGAGGTGTGATGGTAGTAAAGTTAAGTTATACTTCTGTATAGACGTTTGACTACTTGGTAGTGCTGGAAGTGTATCAGAATATGACTGGGTGGAAGTGTATGTGGGCTCGGCTGAGCGTCACTGCTGTGGCAGTGGTGTAGAGGGAAAAGAAGCTCGGCTGAGCGGCTCTGCTGCTGCAGAGGTGCGTAGGAAGATGGCAATGGAAGGGAAAAATGCACCTTCACAGAGACGTTTGACTGCTTGGCAGTGCTGGGGGAGTGTATCAGAAATGGATGATTAATTGGATGTGTATATGAGCTCGGCTGAGCGTCACTGCTGGGGCAGTGGTGTAGAGGGGAAAGAGGCTCGGCTGAGCGTCTCTGCTGCTGCAGAGGTGCGTTGGAAGTCAGT
>CAIGQZ010033112.1:4892636-4904679 GCA_903798205.1 Danio tinwini
ATATATATATATATATATATATATATATATATAAACTTGTAGTTTCACAAAACTTGACATAACAAAATTGCATTGCATCAAAGCATAAATCACTCCGGTTACTAAGGTAACCCTCGTTCCTAGAGGGGGGAAATTCAATGCTATGTGGAAAAACTTCCACTATGGGATTTCGATCAGAAAGCCAATCATCTGAAAGAGTATGTAAAGAAGCCAATGAAATGCCAATGAGTTGGCAGCTTCAGCTTGCACAGCTGATGCTCTTTGCAAGCAATTTGAAGAAAGCCAAAGCATCCTTTTTTTTTAGCTGAAGAAACTATCACCTCAACAGCTAAGGGGCAATCATTATGGCGAAAAAACATAGCATTTCCGTTCCCCCCCTCGGTAAATGAGGGTTACCTTAGTAACCGGAGCGTTCCCCTTCGGGAGGGGAACTTCAATGCTATGTAGAAAAACTTCCACTATAGGGAAATGTATGGAAAACTCCATAATGATTGAACCGTACCTTCACCCCCGATGAGAGGTTTGCCAGGCAAGAGAGAGCTTGCATCACCAGAGGCGCGGTCTTTTAACATGTTCCCTGGCCCTTACTTATCCCACTTCAACAGAAGATTTACAGATTTAGATATATTTTTCGGGAGCTGCTAGTGCGTCTAGAATAATTTCTTAGAATTTAATACGACAGTACGTTCGGAAAGCATGCAGTCCCGATAGGGAGGATCCTGCGGAGGCCACCTTTTACCCAAGTGGGGAGACTGGTGGCAAGAGAGCATATGGACTAGCCCTGAGAAGGGGGAGTACGCATATGAATATAAGATGGTTAGCGGTGAGGAAAGACATGGGTCCGCCTGTGAGGGGGACTGCACCGTGGCAGTATAAGCATATGGGATCGCCTAGTGGGGATCGCACTTAGCAGGCACCTATACCCAGAACGCGGGCTGACCAGTGGGCAGACCTACAACGTAACGGGCTAGCGTTTGACTCCTGCACGGATCAGATTCTGGGGGTCTCGGAGGAATCTCTGCAGGGTTTGCCAACAGGGAACTTTACTGACAGAGTAAATAAATAATACCCTTGAGGAAACCGGCTCCACTCGCAGATTGTAAAATCTTGCAAATGTGTAAGTTGTCGCCAAGCCCACAGCTCTGCAGATGTCTGTTTGAGAGGCACCACGTGCACGCTCCCAAGAGGATGCGATGCTCTGAGTGGAGTGTGCATGAAACTCCTAGGGGACACGGCTCGCCCTGGCTCTGGTAAGCGAGGGAGATGGCATCCACTATCCAGTGGGCTAACCTCTGTTTAGATATGGCACTTCCAATCTGCCGACCACCATCACAGACGAAGAGCTGCTCTGAGTGCGGTCCAGGTAGATTCGCAAAGCGCAAACTGGACAAAGTAATAAAAGGGCTGGGTCTGCCCCCTCCAGGGGCAGCGCTTGCAGGCTCACTACTTGGTCCTTAAACGGTGTGGTAGGAACCTTGGGCACATATCCAGGCCGGGGTCTCTGTACAATGTGAGAATAAGCCAGCCCGAATTCCAGGCACGAGTCACGAAAATGCCTCTAAGTCCACGACCCTCTTGATAGAAGCCAACGTGAACAGCAGAGCTGTCTTCAGGGACAGAAATCTTAAAGATCTGGGTGAGGGTGCCAAATGGTGCCCTGTCCCTGAGAGAGTTGTTCCTCTTTTAAAGGGATCTGCCAGGGGAGGGCCGTCGCGAGGAGGGAGAGTTCTGACATCCAAGTTCTGTTGGGCCAGAGAGGTGCAACTAGCAAGATCCGTCCTCGTCCTCCATGACCTTGCACAGTAACTGCACGAGCAGGCTCACTGGGGGAAATGCATATTTGCGCATGCCTGATGCCAGCTGTGAGCCAGTGCATCTGTGCCGAGAGAGCCCTCAGTTAAGAAAAAAAAACACTGGCAATGAGCGTTCTCGGGAGTTCTCAAACAGATCATCCTGGGCTTCCCCGAATCGCGCCCTTATCAGTTGAATTGATTCGAGGTGGAGTCTCCATTCTCCTGGACGTGAAGGCTGCCGTGAGAGAACGTCAGCTGCGTGGTTGAGCTCGCCTGGAATGTGAATGGCGCGCAGCGATTTCAGCCGCGTATGACTCCAGAGGAGCAGATGGCGAGCAAGCTGAGACATTGTTGATAGTCAATATACGCTACCGCCGCTGTGCTGTCCGTCCTGACCAACAAGTGTTGACGCTCCAGCACCGGTAAAAAATGGCGGAGAACAAGGAACACTGTCAAAAGGTCTACACAATTGACATGCCAATGCAACTGGGTTCCTTTCCACAGGCCTGCGGCTGCATGCCCACAACACACGTCCACCCAGCCCACGCTAGAAGCATCTGTCGAAACAACAACATGACTGGACGCCTGTCCTAGAGGCACTCCGGCCTGTAGGAACGAGAGGTCGTTCCAGATGCTGAGGGTGCGGCAACACAGCACAGTGACAGTTACTCGGTGTGTGCCCGTGTGAAGTGCACGTCTGGGGACTCGATCGTAAAGCCAGTGCTGAAGTGGTCTCATATGGAGTAATCTGAGCGGCGTAACAGCGGCTGCGAATGCCATATGCCCCAGGAGCCTCTGAAAAGATTTCAGTGGAACCACTATTTTGCTGTCGAACTCTCTGAGACAGTTCAGCATTAGCTGAGCGCGTTCTCCAACCGGAGAAAAGAGATCCTCTGCACGTGGGGCTACTTTGCTCTTTTCTCGGTTGACCTGAAACCCCAAAAGGTGGAGGTGCTGGAGCACCTTGTCCCTGTGCATAATCAATTGCTCCCGAGAGTGGGCTAAAAATCAGCCAGTCACTAAGATAATTGAGTATGTGGATGCCCACGAGCCGAAGGGGCACTAAGGCACCCTCTTAACTGCGCAACAGACATACTACCGCAGTGATGGCATACATTGCTCGCAAACACCGCATTAACATGCTGGACCCCCAGACAGGAAACGCAGTTCTCGTGCCCATCTTCCAAGGACAGGAAACCACCGCATCCAGAAACGAACAGTTGGAGCGACGACTTGAAAAAGATGCGCTCCACGACAGTGTTGCTCTTTTAGGAAATTCGCAACAATATATACTGCTCTGGAGGAACGGACCCAAAGAACGCCAGGCAAGGGAGAAACCTAGCTCGACCGTCTGCTGCTGCGTGTTACACACTCTGGACCGGGAGATCGCTCTTGTTCACTCTCTGTCTGAAACTCAGCTGGAGGAATCCTCATCGACTCTCTCAGCAGGCTGTTGAAGTCTCTGAAGTGAATAATAATGCTTTGGCTTTGCTAGCACTGTGCTCTTATAGCAAATTGATTTCAACAAGCATCAGCTGCGCAAGCTAAAGCTGCCAACTCATTGGCATTTCATTGGCCTGTTTACATACTCTTTCAGATGATTGGCTTTCTGAACGAAATCCCATAGTGAAAGTTTTTACACATAGCATTGAAGTTCCCCTTTCGATGGGGAACTCAAAGTGTCCCTATAGGTCCCATTGGAGAGGGTTTATAACTATACAAAAAAAAAGTACTCATAATTTACATTGCAGCATTGGCTATGTCCTTGCAATATTTGACTTTAGGGATCCTATCACTCTAAAACTGACTGAACAGATTGTGCGTTCTGCTTACAGTGAAAACTAATTGACTATCACATTTGCATCTGATACAATCTGAGTTCTCATCCTTTGGTGCAGCAATCATGAAACAGCACATTTTAAACATTCTGACAACCAAACTCTTACTACTACAGGGTTTGAGGGTTAAAGTGCAAGCAGGTACCGAAAACCATAAACTAGTGCTATGCAAATTTGATACAAACCTTACCAAACTGTAGGATTGTGTAGAAATGACTGCCGATTTGCTTCAGGCAGTATAAAAACAGTTCATTCTTCTGAGAAACAATAATTGTACTTTGATCTTTGAAACTCTGCAGACCTTTTATAACCCCAAGGGTTTCACTTAACTCTACATGAAAGGTGCCATCTGAAAAAGCATAACAGGCACACTTTAAAAACTGCTTTAAACAGCATTTTTTTTCAAATTGGATTGCAATTATTTCTTGCAGGTTTTATGTTGCTTGTTATGTCATCTTAAAACCCATACCACTATGCAGTTTTCCCATATCTATATAAATAACCTGTAGCCTAAATTCCTGATGTAAAACAGCTTAAGTTCATTCATATTCATTTGTCAGCCACCCCTCTGAGTATGAAGGCTGTCAGGGAGGAAGATTGACAAGACTCACTGAACGGTGAAGTGCATTGTCGGTTCCTGTGAAGAGACATTTTTGGTCTTCTGTTGTATAGCCTACTTGCACATACAAATATTTTGACCCAGGCCCTGTGAATTACTAAAAAAGCCCTGACCCAGAATCAGTCCCCTGCTCATTCAGTGCTAACAGATGGAAGGTCATATGGAAATGACAATTTTGAGATTCTGGAGACTCTTTGTTCCCATTTTTAATGAGCCGAACTCAAAGATCAAAACATTTTAGATCTACACAAAAGGACTATTTATTTCAAAAAGTGTTCACACATTTGTTTATATTAGTAAATACTTCAATTTCAATTTATTTAATAGATAATGCAATATCTAATTTTTAAACCCAAATAACCACTTGTTACAAACGAGGTATGCAGAAGAGCATCTCTGAACGCACAGTATGTCCAACCTTGAGGCATCTGTGCTACAGCAGCAGAAGACCACACAGGGTGCCACTCCTGTCAGCTAAAAACAGAAAACTGAGGCTACAAGTTACACAGGCTCATCAAAATTGGACAATCTTTTGCGACATTCTGAGGATTGGGTCCGAATTTAGCATCAACAACATGAAAGCATGGATCCATCCTGCCTTGTATCAACAGTTCAGGCTTGTGGTGGTGGTGTAATGGTGTGGGGGATATTTTCTTGGCACACTTTAGGCCCATTAGTACCAATTGAGCATCGTGTCAACAGCACAGCCTACCTGTGTATTATTGCTGACCATGTCCATTCCTTTATGACCACAGTGTATCCATCTTCTGATGGCTACTTCCAGCAGGATAACACGCCATGTCATAAAGCGAAAATCATCTCAGACTGGTTTCTTGAACATGACAATTAGTTCAATGTACTCAAGTGGCCTCCACAGTCACCAGAACTCAGTCCAATAGAGCACCTTTGAGATGTGGTGGAACGAGAGATTTGCATCAATCTGCAGCAACTGCATGATGCTATCATATCAATTTGGACCAAAATCTTTGAGGAATATTACAGTACCTTGTTAATTCTATGCCACAAAGAATTAAGGCACTTAGGATAGCAAAAAGGGGTCCAACCCGGTACTAGTAAGGTGTACCTAATTAATTGGCCAGTGAGTGTATAAATAAGCCCATCCATACATATACACATATTTTGATATGAAAATGTATTAAATAAAAGTAAATAAACAGTTAATCACATTGGTCAAACACTAGTGAAACATTTACACTGACATCTCAATTGTAGCTCAATTGTAAGACAGGAGAGCTGACTTGAAAGAATAAAAAGAGGAAATAGATCTAAAAATTCTTAAAACTTATCGTTTTAGCATCTATAATAGCCACATCGCAGGATCTTCAATGTCCACATTTTGGAATGCATGTTATTTGTAGATTATTAGCAAAGTGTAACTATTGTACACACAATAGAAACAATAACATCTGTGGCTTTAGCTAATATTAATTACATATTAATTACATTTAATTGATAAGACTGCAAAGTGTCATTTTGCATTAGATTTTTCAATATTTGTGCCCAACTGCAAGATATCCCAGAAAAAATATAAAACACCACTTATTTTTCTCAATTATATGTTTAGTTTCAAATCTAGTTTATATAATTGATAATAGATTTAATTATTTTTTCAAATGTAGCTAGTTTATAAGAAGTTATGCAGATGCACTCCCCTTTGGGAACTCCTGCCTTAATATATACACTATGGTGAATAATCGTAGATTGATTTTCCCAGATTTCCCTATACATGACACTTCATTTTTATGCTTTTTGTTGACATTACTATAGTTCTTTTTAGGTTTTCTTGCCATCAGTTATGTACATTACAGTTTTATGTTACATCTAATGTTAATAAATAATGTTTATTTCATGACTTTAATTTTATGTATTTTACCACAATGGTGTGTTATAGCTGTGTGATTGACATTGAGTGTCTTTTATATATTTGTATGCTTCTCTGCTTGTGGGAAAAGTTGTTTGATATGTTTTCATGGTTTATCAACCACAACTGCCAGTTGTTTTACTGTAACTTTTGCAGCTTTTAATCCAAAATTATGATGCTCTAATGGATTTTAATGGTTCTTTTTGGAACCGTTGATTCCAATGAAGAATGCATTTGACTTAATTAAGCTTTATTTTGATAGCACTTTTTACCATGTAGGTTGCATCAAAGCAGCTTAACATAGAAAAATAATAGAAAATAAAAACTCAAAACAATTTTTCAACTTAAAATGGAACATATAGGATAATTTAAATCATAATGATTCATCTTGCATATAATTAGGTCAAAAGGACAAGCTCCCTAGGGAGAGAGTGATTATACACTCTCTCTCAGTCTCTCTCTCTCTTTCTGTTTGTGTGTGCATTGGAAATTGTGTCAAAGAAAAAAGCTATACTTGCATTTAAAAAATTATTGTTTAGGGTCAAAGATTAATGATGAATTTATATGTCAGTGTGCTTGTCTTTTGTGTGCGGGTAGTTTTGAAATGATTTGCATCAGCACGCATATTAGCTCTTGTGTCCAATGTTCATGTGTTTGTTTAAAGTGCTGGTTTAGCTTCAGGACACATATCTATAATGGGCATAAAGTGGTGACTCAACACAGTCAGAATTGCTTATTATATAAAAATCAAATATGTAATATAATGTGATGAAATATAGGGCATTTTTTCCTTATATTCATGCTTTCAAATTGTACTATGTGAACTTTTTGGGACCAATTTTTGACAGTAGAACATTGTTGTTTATAAAGTGGGTTTTATTGGCATTGCTTTTTCAGGACTTCTCATGTAAATTACAATTTAAAAAGAAAAAAAAAATAATGAGCTGACAGATGTATTTCTTAGTGGTGAAGTATTCACATAAATGTTCTTGTGGATATACTTTAACTTGACAGTAATTAACTAATTGCTAACACCAAGCTTAGTCAGTTTAAGTAATTACATTTTTCTCCAGCACTTTTTACATGGGTTTGAGGATGCAATAAAAACCTGTAAGCAACACACTGACTGCTGCTTTATTAAGTGACTACAACCATAAACATGCTGAATAACACCTGCTTTTAAGATTGCGTTCAGGAATAAAGTGAAATATATAATTTTTTTTTTTTTTAAGTTAAAAAAGTGACAAGTGACTGTTTTTATGAAAGGATAATTTACTCTGATTTATTCAGGAACAACATTTTTGGTTTACACTACCTGACAAAAGTCTTGTCGCCTGTTTTAGGAAAAACAAATAATAACTTGACTTCTAGTTGATCATTTGGTATCAGAAGTGGCTTATATGAAAGGCAAAGGCCTCTAGATTACGCTTATTTTACCAAAATAAAATATGATCATGCCTTAATTGATTTTTTTATTATTTTATTAGGACAATAAGGTCTGGCTTTGCTTAGACAAAAGTCTTGTCACTTAACAGAAGTCATGGTACAGTAGAAAAATAATAATATTGTGTATGACTCTCATGAGCTTGGAGGACTGCATCCATACATCTCTGCAGTGACTCAAATAACTTATTAATAAAGTCATCTGGATTGGCAAAGCGTTCTTGCAGGATTCCCAGAGTTTATCAAGATTCTTTGGATTCATCTCCAATGCCTTCTCCATCTTACACCAGACATGTTCAATAATGTTCATGTCTGGTAACTGGCTGACCAATACTTGAGCACCTTGACCTTTGCTTTCAGGATCTTTGATGTGGAGGCTGAAGTATGAGGCTGAGCGCTATCCTGCTGAAGAATTTGCCCTCTCCTGTGGTTTGTAATGTAATTGGCAGCACAAATGTCTTGATACCTCTGCCGGTTGATGTTGCCATCCACTCTGCAGATCTCTCATACGCCCCCATACTGAATGTAACCCCAAACCATGATTTTTCCTTCACCAAACTTGACTGATTTCTGTGAGAATTTCGGGTTCATGCGGGTTCCAATAGGTCTACTGCAGTAATTGTGATGATTGGGATGCAGTTCAACAGATAAATTAGCAAAAAAAATCTACCTTCTGACACTTTTCCAAATGATCAACTAGAAGTCAAGTTATTATTTGTTGCTCTTACAACTGGGATTGATGACAAGACTTTTGTCAGGTAGTGTATATTTCACATACTACAAATTACTAAACATTTATTAGGTAATCACTCAATCAGCGTTTCAACCAGATAATTTATCTTAATATATTCGTTATATTATTTATATATTACTCATTATTTTTTAACAAAACTTTTACTCTTGCTTTATGGAGCCAGAATGCATTACATCATAATCTAAAGGCCACACCCACTGAGATGAACTCACTTTAAAGGGCACCTATGGTAAAAAATCTACTTTTCAACTGTTTGGACAGACATATGTGTAGGTATAGTGTATAGACTGTCATATTGGGGTGATATAAACACACCCAGTCCTTTTTTTTAATTTACGTAACGTTTGTAATCATATCCACAAGACTGGACATGCGCAAAGCAACCGTAAAGTACAATTATAAAAGAAGAAGCTTCAATCTTGGTTTGTGGATGTTAAATCAGGTTTATTTTGTACATTAATGTAACAGATATCCATACAGCAGTGGATATTAACCTGTATCCTGACACATTTGCGTGCAAAAGCAGTGCAAAGCTAAATGTGCGCACTGTATGTGTGTGTGTGTGTGTCTGCGCTGTGTGTGCGTGAACTGTGCAACGACACTGTGTGTGACTTATCGTTGCAGGTCCACAACAAATGCATCAAATAATCATTGGTAAAGTTACGTTACGTGAGATCTGCTTCCTTTATGTCTGTCAGTTGTCTGAGGCAGCCAAGGGCGGAGATAAAATACAAACTAGTGAAAATTATAATAAATAATCTGATGGGTGTTTTGAGCTAAAACTTTACAGACACATTCTGGGGACACAAAAGACTTATATTAAATCTGGAAAAAGGGGTAACCTAGGTGCCCTTTAACATTCATTGCTAATCTTTTTTTTTTTTTTAAACTTAAACAATGATGGAATAAATTGTCAAAAAAAAATAAAATAAAATAAAAAAACGACTGTTGAATAAGATTTAATGGCTTTATTCTGAGAAAATAACTGACTGGATATACTTTATCCCATTTATTACACAGATACTTGCCACAAAACATTATTCTGAGCTATAGTGTTTTTTTTATCCTTTAATTAAATGCAAAGCTGATAGAAACAAAAATGTCTGAGTGGAGCTAACTCTAACCTATATATTGTTCAGTCACAAGATAGCACCAAACAGCAGCAGAGATAGACAAGCATATATATGGATGTGAACGCGCTGTATTTACTCACAGTCAAGAGGATTCGAAGTACCTGAATGAACCTGCGTTGTTATTTCAGCAGTTGTTATCTGTAAATGTCACAACTGACCAATCAAAATCAGGTATTCCAGACAGCCGTGTAATAAAGTAATAGAATATTAATTAATTCATTAATTTTCCTTCGGCTTAGTTCCTTTATTTATCAGGGGTTGCCACAGCACAATGACCCGCTAACTTATCCAGCACATGTTTTACACAGCAGATGCCCTTCCAGCTGCAAACTAGCATTGGGAAACATTCACACACATACACTATGGCCAATTTATTTTATTCAATTCACTTGTACCGCATGTCTTTGGACTGTGGAGGAAACCCACGCAAACATAGGGAGAACATTCAAACTACACACTGAAATGCTAACTGACCCAGTTGGGACATGAACTAGTGACCTTCTTGCTGTTTGGAGGCAGTGCTAACCACTGAGCCACCGTGTCGCCTTGTAATATAATATATAAAACTGAAATTTGGACGTTGCAGTTAAAAATATTTACTGAACATGTAGTTGTACTGAGTGTCAGTAAAACCACGATATACCCATTCTTGCCTATATCCACATTTGTCACCTTAAAGGGTGGATTTTACAGTTTGGTAGTTTATAAAAGCATAGTTCTGGGATTTTTAGCTTGTTTGCTGTGCACCATGTCACACAGCAGCTTTTGGGCATTGTCCTGTTTTTGTGTTACAAGTTCGAAATGACAGGGACTCAGCCTCCCACATTAGAAAGTCAATGGAGCAGGCTGGATTGTTTTTCCCCTCAGTGTGGACACGGCCTAAATCTCTGTTTATCGTACAGTCTGTTTAAAAATATATTTGAAAAACTATGTTTTATGTCAAACTACATCCATATTTAACATTATTATATTTGTATGTTCTTTAATTGATTGATTTGTTCATTTTTATATTATATTTATCACCTTTTCTTTACCTTTACAAACATATCATTTGCATAGTCTATCACAAAGCCATTTCTGATGTTTAATACTAAGCATACGCTCTGCCTTTTAGCCACACTATTCCAGTACTTATGTTTAGTATTAAGAAAAGCATAATCATTTAAAAGCACAACGTTGCCAAACACGCAGTTATAAAAGTGCCCTCGTTTCACATTCCCTATCTACTAAAAGCAAAGAAAAAACTAAAAAAACTAAAGCTCTCCCAAATCCCAGTCCAACACGCTGAAGGCAACGCTGTCTTCAGGAGGAGCAGAAGCGATGGATAAGAACCAAACACAGAGAGACAGACAGGGCGGGAATGATAGATTGGAGGACAGATTTGCGGGGTCCCCATCTGTGAACATAATCTAAAAAAAATCTGTTTACGCACAAGCGCAATAGAGATGGAGGCCTGGATTTAGTGTAAGCCACAGAATAATATCAGTTTCGTGGTTTTAAGGGCAAATAGCGGAAGGAGGGGGGAGGCTGAATTAAAAACACTCTTATCCTCAGTATTTGTGCCAGCTGTGTGTGTTTGTGTGAGCCTTCTGTGGCAGTGTTTTATATGACTGTGCTTGTTTGGTGTTTGCTCAGTTTGGTTTGTTGGGGTTAAGAGATTTTAGGTTCTTTACGTGAAGATTTGGCCCATTTCACGCTGCCCCAGAGGAGTCTGAGCTCTACTGCTCCTCATCTGGAAAAATAAGTGCTATAAAATAAACATGAACGTGAAATAATTCATTTGTAAACAGTGTGATGGATTTCCTCCTTTCTTGTATTTATTGTTTTAGTCTGTCTCTGTTGGTGACAAACAGTTCATTAGATGAATGTCAGGGCAAGCCATGATTTGATATGAAAAGTCAGCTCAGCGGCCCATTCTGGTCATATCAGCCTTTATTTTTTTTGTGAATTTTGACGTAAGTTATGCCCATGGCAAATTTTTCATGTTGGATGTTGACAGATGCTTTCCAGTGTCGTGCTCATTTTAGCAATGCATTCCCGATGACAGTCTTGTATTTTCCTTTTGACGCACAGTGGAGTGCTGAAATGTTTCTAAATATGTATATACTCTCTACTCTGGCAAAAATACTCTATTCTCTCCTTCTTCTCCTTCTCCTTTCCTTCTCCTTCTCCTCATCCAGAATGAGTTGTGATTTTGAGGGTCTAAACATGCCAGAAAACTCACAAAACTTTGCACATGTCGGAAGTGGGTGTGCCAAAATGACTCGACAGTGTCGCCTATGACCTTTTGACGGACTGGCCGCCGAGCTATGATTCATGCACATGCACGAAAATTGGCACACACTTTATAATAACATCACAAAATAAGGACATTATTATAAATTTTTAATGCCTAGTTACTTTTTGCCCACCCTGTATAATTGCTTACTACACAGTGTGTAAGCAAAAAAAATGCCAGGCATGTTTTGCCTTGTTTGAGTGTATTTGTTTGCTGTTATGGTTTCAAAGTATGATGTCATTTTTCACATGTTGACTCATAGTTGGATTTTCTCACATCTGTTTGTTATATATATATATATAT
>CAIGQZ010033112.1:4914679-4951693 GCA_903798205.1 Danio tinwini
ATCCATCCATCCATCCATCCATCCATCCATCCATCCATCCATCCATCTATCTATGTCTGTCTGTCTCTGTCTGCCTGTCTGTCTGTCTGTCTATGTGTTTGTCTGTCTATCTATCTGTCTCTGTCTGTCTGTCTGTCTGTCTATCTTATCATCTATCTATGTGTCTATATGTTCCATACATACAAATATTATAATATAATAATCCCACTGCCTATCCTTCTGTCTGTCTGTCTGTCTGTCTGTCTGTTTGTCTGTCTGTCTGTCTGTCTGTCTGTCTGTCTGTCTGTCTGTCTGTCTAACATTCATCCATCCGTCCACCCGCACGTTCGTTCGTTTGTCTATCGATCCAGAGAGATTACAACTTTTAATCTAAATAATTGCAAAATAATTACATATTTATT
This sequence comes from Danio tinwini, assembly GCA_903798205.1. Lineage (NCBI taxonomy): Eukaryota > Metazoa > Chordata > Actinopteri > Cypriniformes > Danionidae > Danio > Danio tinwini. The sequence goes on from CAIGQZ010033112.1 coordinate 4,915,081, forward strand.
TTGGTTGAAAAATTTTAAGTTAATTTTAAAACAATTCTAAAACCCTAACAGAAAATTCATTAGCATGCTAAATGCAAGAAGCATAGATAATGCAAAAAGTTTAGAACAAATATAGTTTCATTCAACATAACATATATTACAAATTAACTCCTAGGCTACAAGAGTCATATTCTTTTTCAAATGTTACATATAAGTAGCTATTTACATATATTATAAATCATTTATTGCAGCTCTAAAAGTATGTGGTTGCCAACATTTAAAATTATTATTTTCTGCCTAAAAACAATTACTATCCCTTTTTTATTATTATGAAAATATAATTATTTTAACATTTTTAATAAAATAATCTTGAACTGTGTTAAAATTTGAACATGTTTTTATTCTCTATTAAATTCTATTTAATTGAAAGCCTAATACAGCATATATTGTCTCATATGTAGTATATTAAAGTATAGTTACACAGGACAAAAATTATTGAACTGTAAAAAACATTCCGCTATTTGTTCTTCAAGTGAATATATGAAAATATTGTGGTTGTGCAATATGCAGGCTCATTCTGATTCTTCCCCATTGTTTCTCCTCCAGTGGGACGAGGTGAGTGTGTTGGATGACAAGGGGAGACTCATGCGCACCTTTGAAGTCTGCAATGTCAATCAAAACCCTCGTCTCCAAGACAACTGGCTGGCCACGCCTTTCCTGTACCGGCAGTCTGCTCCACGGATATTTGTGACTCTGCGTTTCTCTGTCCGGGACTGTGCCAGTCTACGCTCACCCTCCCCGACCTGCAGAGAGACGCTGACGCTCTACTACAAACAGGCTGATTCCCAGAGAGAGCTGGAGAGAACCTGGGCAGCTGAGGTGAGGGGTGACCGATTATCTGGCTTTCAAGGCCCCAATTAGAAAATTTATCAAGATTAGAGGAAGATTGGGGAATTTGTACTAAGCACAGTGATGCATGGGTCAAATAAAGGATCATTATTTTTTTGTCAGGTTATTTTTTTGTTTATTCCAAAATACATTTGAAAATGCAATGCACACATATAGTGACATGAATATACCGGTGAAAGCATTATAGTTAGCCTACTGTGAAATTTATACTTCTTTTCAAACATTTTACATATTATGTTTAACGCTGCAAGAAAGTTTTCACAGGTACTTCCTATAATATGTTTTCTTCTAGAGAAAGTCTCATTTCTTTTAGTTTGGCTAGAATGAAAGCAGTTTTAAACATTTTTTAAAACTTTTTTTCATTTTTTCAGTATTCAAATGTTATATCATTTGACTGGCCACAGAACTTAATAAACCTATTTAACCTAGTTAAACCTTTAAATTGCACTAGTAATAGTACTATCTTGCAAAATAATTAAAATATTGTGCACTGTCATCATGGCAAAGACAAAAGTAAATGAGTTATTAGTTTTATAAAACTGTTATGTTAAAAAAATGTATTAGAAAAAAACTTGCTTGTTAAACATCATTTGCTAAAAGAAATACAATTTCACAGGAGGGCTTACAAATTTGACTTCAACTTCACATCTAAAAAGTGATTTGTTTTATTTCTAGACTTTTAGTAATGTTAATACATTAAAACACATCCAAAAACACTTAAAACACATTAGGCCTATACAGTATATTTCAAAGTTGACAAGCTTCATAATTTATCAAACAATTTTATCTTTTATGACACTTTATGATGAAAAAAAAGCTAATTCTGGTTGTAAATGGCCATGGTCGTGCCAAAAATGTAATGGTATTTATGAATTGATTTTATTAAAAATATAGGACATAGGCTCACATGGAATCTGCACACGCAGAATTCCGCAGATTTTCCGCAGATTTTTAGTCCATCATTAATTCTGTTTATTTACTTAAGTAAATGTGTGTAAAACTAAATTTATTCAGATTTTAAATTAATTACAGTAATAGTATTGACTAATATGAAAATGTTCATCTGATTTAATATTTTCTGTCTTTTAGTAGATATATTATATGAGAGACTTGCTTTGTTTACCAAACAAAGTGAATCTAATTGGATTTGCATTTTAAACGTTAAATAAAAGTTAAAAAGGTATTATTTTTGATTTCACATACTAAAGTTTTAGTTATAATACTTTCAAAATATTTCAGCAGAAATCCACAGAGTTTTACCAAAATTCCCAGCAGAAATAGCAAAAAACATCCGCAGATTCCGTCTGGCAGTGATCATGTGAAATAGTGTTACAATTAGCCATATTGTACACAAACTGTTAACCAAATAAAAAACAAAAAATACAACATACAGAAAATAAAATACATGGCATAGGAAGTATAAAAGGGTTAAAAATGTATTCTCCTCTCTACTATAAAATCAGAGACTATAGGAACATGAGAAAGTCCTCTACAGTTCGCATTGAAACCAAACTACGAGGAGCACAGATGACGCATGAATATATTTCAAGAGTTTACACTTAGCTGATGATTGATTATAAAGCTTGTTTGGCATGTTGTCCGGGGAGAGAACCCTGAGCTCATAAGATCCTCGAGCCCGGGACTTCCTCCTGTTTGCAAGGTGAGAGGGGAGTTTAAGCTCAGGTAAATCTCAAGAACTCCCCTGCTGTGGTAGCTAATGAACAGATAGTGATTGCTCTTAAGAGATAACTACTTACTAGGAGCATGTTTATGGTGCTGATTTGGATTAGTCAATTAACGCAAGTTGCATGTTTTTGGACGGTGGGAGGAAACCGGGGAACCCGGGGCAAACCCACGTGAGCACAGGGAGAACGTGTAAACTCCGCACAGAAACGTCGGCTGGCTTGGTAAGGACTAGAACCAGTGACGTTCTTGCTGTGAAGCAATAGTGCTAACCACTGGGCCACCGTGCCACCCATCTAGGAAAGGAGGAGGAGTAGGGGTGGAAGGGGGCGGATTCTTCAAAACGAAGATGGCTGTTATATGGAACCTAGGGTATTTATAGTGGCTTAGGAGTCGTCTGATGCAGGGCCGGCTGCAAGCAATTACAAGCACATGATCCTATTGAAATTAGTTTATAAATTAACTTTACAAAGTAAAATTGCAGACAACTACTGAGGGACCAGAACATGAAGTGTCTTATACATACAGTACTGTAAGCATGAGACTTTTAAAGTCATCACTAGATGTCCAAATTCAAAGACTTTAAAATAACAGTGATGATGTATATACAGTACGTTATATATGCCAGCAGGAAGACATTGAATGAAATGTCACTTGTTAATGTGGCTGTTTAGTTTTCTGAGGTAGTGTAGCTTTAACAGCATCAATAGTCTAAAATTTAAATTATAATCAGATTATAAAATTTGAGGAATTTGCATCAGTCATCAGTGCCACAGGTATACAAAATATCAGTTTATGATACTGCTTAGCTTATATAGTATATGTATACTCTGAAGGCTGCACTGTAAATTTGCCACAACACACTTTTGAATGCTTTATTTGCACCATCAAATTCTCCATCTCTAACTACCTTTTTTCTAGGACCCAATTTTCTCAGCCTTTTACTGGCAATTTACTGTCTGTTTACTCTACAGTTGTTTGTCATCTTTATGTAAGATAATGTGTAAGGTTTACATATTTAAATGTTATAAAGCAGTGTTTTCCCAAAAGTGGGTCGCAGACTGTTTTTATGATGCACAACTTTAATTTTAAAAGGGGTGCGTGTGTGTGTGTGTGTGTGTGTGTGCAAGTTGTTTACGCTTCTGCCAAACATGGTTTATCTGTGTGAGAAAAAAACACCTTCTCCTAAAGGCCATTTCACAGGGGATGTGGCAGTTTGTTTATTTGTGGGATGCAAGGGTCTGGTTCATTTTTAATGGGAGAAATGCAGAAAGCGGTGAAATGCAAACGGTTTCAGTGGTGGCGGTGATGCACTACACAGCTGGTGCTCATGTTCACAAAGTCCTGCTTCTTTCATGAGCACTTCACTTTGAGGCAGACACCACTAAAGATTAAAATATGTGATCTTTTTGTAAGCGAAACCCGCATTTGCTTTAAGCCATTATTGAACAGATCATTAATAACATATCTAGGCATCAGAAAACAAAACATGATGGAGAAGTTTTGTATAAACTATTAAAAATCTTGAACAATGGCAGAGCACGCCAATGTAATTGTCAGTTCATTCTGCTGTGGTGACCACTAATAAAGTAGGGAATAAGCCGAAGGAAAGTGCATTAGTGGTTATAAGGATTAAAGGACTAATGTAGGCTGAGTGAGCTTGCCAGGTAAATAAAAAAGTGTAAAATTTTGTATCCTACATGAAAATCAAGCATGTCATGTTACTTTTAAAGGGGACCTATTATGCAAAAATCACTTTTATAAGGGGTTTTAACACAATTGTGTCTGTGAATATAACCAACCTCTAAAGGTAAAAATGAATTAATTGTATTTTTATATACAATTATATTTTAATCACACTTGATTAAAACCCTTTGATTGACATTCTCCCTTTGTACATGTCATCAGAGGGGGAAAGTCTCACTTTTTAGTGATGATCTCTCCCTCATTAGCATAAACCGCCCTGAGTGAGACATTCGCCTATCTGATTGGGGCTTTTTCCTCAATCTTGCAATTTTCACTGTATACATATTTATAACAAAATGGACCCTATAGCGTAATTGCCTCCTTTCATTTTCTTTGAAAAATATGAAACGTGCTGTCCTTTGCTGAATATCAGTTTTAATAATCAGCAATGGCCATTTTAAAAGTATAACGTACAATAAGTTTAGACAATATAAGAAATAAAGGCAAGCAATTAGTCAAATGTGCAGAATCAGTGTACGTGGTTACATAAATTAATATATTATCTTTGCGCTCAGCCAAAACGTGTTACCTGAAAACAAATAATAGATTCAAAAGACTATTTGATAGAGACAAGTTGAATTAAATGTCACGTTTGACAACTATAGTGAGATGAAATCCAACGGAAGATCCTTGATGAACTGTCTGACGTGCTCTGCTCTCACTTGGGGAGCTGTGCTCAAAGGACCAGCTGACTATCTGGAGCTCAGACATGCGCATACGCTGCATCGCATGCCAGAGTGTGTGCGTGTGGTCATGTAATGTGGGTTTTCAGCAGTGTAGTGTGGACAAAGAACTTTTTAGAAACGCTAGGTGAAACACCAGTGTGGATGTAGATCGTTTTCTTTCTAAAACGCTGTTTTAAAACTTAAATGTATTTGTGTAAATGGGGCCATAGATTACCTTTTTAGGGGCCGATCACAGCGAAGGCGCTTTTACATTCCAAAAACGCGAGGTGCACTGCAATGCCTTTTTATTGACAAGAAAAAAAGAAGTGTGGTGAGCTTTTTATGTGGCTAGGCAACGACTTATTAGCTGCCTATTGTGTGTGTGCCACACCATCGGCTCGTTCCTGCAGCTCCAATCACTGGCTGTTTCTCAATTCCAAGAACGCAGAGAACAGACTTGTGTTCTTGTGGAGACCGGTCTTGCCAGGTCGCATCGGAAAAAACGAACTCGGGAGACCGCGAGGACAGAGTACGTGTCCTATGAGAAATGAGATGCTGCATTCTTCCTGATGATCACATGACCCTCACGCATCTTTAACCAAAAATTATTTAAACATTACAGCATCCATACAATGATTTATTGTTTTCCCCCGTTCCACAATATATACTATGCATAAAGACTTTACAAATATATGCTGCACAATACAAATAAAACAGATTTTAATACAAATTTTAACAAAAAAACACCCTTAATTTGTTTATGCCTTTAATTAGATTTTTATGGTAATGTTTACTTTCACCATCTCATTTACGTAAACTCCTGAAGTAAAAAAGTTATATCTCTGAACTTTAATAATAAATCTATACAAAATGCTGCACTTCCCACCTCTAGTCGCAATGACTTCTGGGACTTCTAGAACGAGTTCGGTGCTCAAGTCTGCTTCGGTGCATCCTTGATATCAAGAACACATCCGGGAACTTTCCCGCGTCCTCCGTTCTTGCGGTCTTGAGTATTGGAACTGAACTTCGGCGGATGATGATGACGTTACACGAGAACATAAGGACGCAAGATCGCTGAAGAATGATCTCCCTTGCCAGCTACCTCATACTAATTACCCGCACCTGTACCCACAATCACCAAACACCATATATACTCACCTCCTTCTCTCACTCATCGGCCGGAATCGAAGTTGAATGGTTCACCTCACCTGCTCTCCCTCTTCCTCTCGTCTTCTCCTATGGATGACTCTCTTCGCCTATGAATGTCAATACAACTGAATAAGAGAAGTGACTAAAGCTTATTAGGTGTCTAACTGAAAATCTGATGTTTACCTGATGAACTGTGTGTGAAATCGCTCACCTTCTGATGTTTACCTTGTGAACTGTTATGAGATCGCTCACTTTTAGCTACACCATTCTCCTGCTTCATCTTTCTGAATCAGCTGCATTGTTTTGTAATAAAGCCCTTAAAAGATAACCATCCTTGTCTTCCTTGTGTGAATGTGACAGCGTGGGTGTTGCTGTTGATATTGGTATAATTTTAATATGTAGGTTTGTAAAGTCATACAGCTCCAGATAACTCAAATCAGTAACCTATTCTATCCTCTATCTTCATAAGTCTCCGTAGTCTTCTTGACAACACAAACACTGGCGTCACCTCAACGGAAACCCCGCATCTGTTTTCATTTGATTGGACAATGAAAAAGGCTTGAATGATGTAACCCGCTTTTTCCATTCAGAGTTGACTTTTTTCACAAATAAATAAACTAATTGATACACACACTCAATTCCTTTATTACAGACTACGACAGGAACACTTCCATTATAATAATAAATCTAGTAAATATCTGGCTAATCAAATCAAACACAATAAAGAAAAAACAACAATATCAGTCTTTGAGGACTCAGCAGGGAAACCCACCAACTCACCAGAAGAAATAAAAAACATCTTTCAAAGATTTTACAGTAAATTACATTTAACATGAAAAAGACCCATCCCAGGATGACATAAACTTATTTCTTAGCAATATCAACTTACCTCAACTAAATGAACAGCAAATAAATACTCTTGAATCTATCTTGAATCTATCAGAACAAGTCATTTGTAATGCTCTTAAAATCATCAGAATCAGAATCTTTCAGTGTACATAAAGTGACGAGTGACAACACAAAATTAAATACAAATTAAATACAAGAAAAGAAAAGGCAATAAACATTAAACAGAGATGCAGTTAGTCAAAAAGATCTGGATGTTGAATGTATGTACAGATATGTTGTAAATATACAGGTTATAAGGTGCTGTGTACAAGTGCGTATGAGAAAGTATTGCACGTTTATTGCACAGTAGGGGAATATTTAACTGTTCATGAGGTAGATGGCCTGAGGAAAGAAACTTTTCCTGTGTCTATCTGTTTTTGTGCTTGGTGCTCTGTAGCGCCGACCAGACGGTAACAGTTCGAACAGGTAGTGTGCTGGGTGTGAGGCGTCCAGAGTGATTTTACGAGCCCTTTTACTCACTCTGGAAGAGTACAGTTCTTGAAGTGTAGGAAGTGTAGTGCCAGTGATTCGTTCAGCAGTCCGGACTATTCGCTGTAGTCTACGGAGGTTGGTTTTGGCAGCTGAGCTGAACCAGACGGTGATTGAAGTGCAGAGGATGGATTGGATGACAGCTGAGTAGAACTGTACGAGCAGCTCCTGTGGCAGGTTGAACTTCCTCAGCTGGTGAAGGAAGTACAGTCTCTGCTGGGCTTTCTTTACAATGGAGTCTATGTGAATGTCCCACTTCAGATCCTGAGAGATGGTGGTGCCCAGGAACCTGAATGACTCTACTGCAGCCACAGTGCTGTTCATGATGGTGAGTGGGGGGAGTGCAGGGTTTTTTTTTCCTAAAGTCCACTATCATCTCCACTGTTTTGAGCGTGTTCAGCTCCAGGTTGTTGTATCTGCACCATAAAGCCAGCCGCTCCACCTCCTGTCTGTATGCAGACTCGTCACCGTTCCGGATGAGGCCGATAACAGTAGTGTCATCCGCAAACTTCAAGAGCTTAATGGAGGGGTTTTTTGCAGTGCAGTCGTTTGTGTACAGGGAGAAGAGCAGTGGGGTTAGAACACATCCCTGGGGGGCACCAGTGCTGATGGTGCGGCTGTCGGATGTGATTTTGCCCATTCTGACTAGCTGTTGTCTATCTGTCAGAAAGCTGGTGATCCATTGACAGACAGAGCTAGGGACAGACAGCTGGGTCAGTTTGTTCTCGAGCAGTGATGGGACGATGGTGTTAAAGGCAGAACTGAAGTCCACAAACAGTATCCTTGCGTAGTTCCCTGGTTTGTCCAGATGTTCTAGGATATAATGCAGTCCCATGTTGACTGCATCATCCACAGACCGGTTTGCTCTATAGGCAAACTGCAGGGGGTCCAGCAAAGGTCCAGTGATGTCCTTCAGATAAGCTAGCACCAGTCTTTCGAATGACTTCATGGCCACAGATGTTAAGGCAACAGGTCTGTAGTCATTGAGTCCTGTGATCTTTGGTTTCTTTGGTATTGGGATGATGGTGGAGCATTTGAAGCAGGATGGAACTTTGCGCTGTTCCAGTGATCTGTTGAAGATCTGTGTGAAAATGGGAGCCAGTTGGTCCGCACAGGTTTTCAGACAGGCTGGTGAAACACTATCTGGACCTGGTGCTTTTCATCTCCTCTGTTTACTGAAGATCTGACGCACATTATCTTCACTGATCTGAAGTGCCGGGGTGGAGAAGGAGATGGCTGGAGGTGTTGATGGCTGTTTACTGAGGATCTGATGCCCATTATCCTCACTGATCTGAAGTGCAGGGGGTGAGAGGGAGATGGCTGGAGGTGTTGATGCCTGTGTAGGGAGATGATCCGGGTGGGTGTGAGGTGTCTGGTCAGAGGTGTCAAATCTACAATAGAAGATATTCAGCTCGTTTGCAAGATGTTTGTTGCAGTCGATACTGGGGGATGCCGTTTTATAATTTGTGATGTCTTTCAGGCCTTTCCACACTGATGCAGGGTCGTTGGCAGAAAACTGGTTTTGCAGCTTTTTGGCATAGCTTTTCTTGGCCACACCAATCTCCTTTGTCAGTGTGTTCCTGGCCTGATTGTATAAAATCCTGTCCCCGCTCCTGTAGGCATCCTCTTTTTCATGACGAAGCTGTCTAAGTTTTGGTGTAAACCATGGTTTATCATCTAAGTTTTGGTGTCAACCATGGTTTATCAAATCATGCCCAATAATAAATCACCAGGTCCTGATAGTGTCCCTGCTGGTTTTACAAACACTTTTCGTCTTTTTTATCAACACCTTTTTCATCCGGTTGATAAACGAGTCAAAACAAAAATCAAAACTTCCAGACACCATGAACACAGCCACAATTGCACTCCTCCTTAAACCTAATAAAGATCCTGTCACAATCATACACAGGAGACCCAAATGCAAGTGAATGCAAGATGATTTATTAAAAGAGATAACAAGAGTCACAACTGGTATTGATCTCACCAGATATAGAGGAATTGTGTAGAGCAAGGGTGCTCCATACAAGGAATCCAACACGCTAAACAGCGGTAATAATTCATCCGAGAAACAGATCCGAAGTGAAGTCTCTCACTGATATCTTACCAGATATCGAGGGAAGGGGAGGTTAGTGCTATGGAGCAACTCTCAAGGAAATCGACACGCTTACCAGCTGTTATAGTTCATCAGAGCAGCATATCCGAGTTGAAGTTTCTCACTGATATGGTTGTCATCAGTGCAGGCAGTTGCAACAACATCAATGAAACGGAGACGTGCATAAGGTCCAAATAATACAGACTTATGACGATTCACCACCAGCGGATTTAGCGAGAGTGCCTAACAGAAAGCAGACACAGAGGTGAACAAACAACAGACTGACAAATGCTATCTAAAAACACTGAACATATAAAGGCCCGGGGTAATGCGCAACAGCTGTGGTTGATAGAAAACAGCTGAGTGAGATGAGTGGTAACAAGACACGTGATAACCCAGCTGATGAATGTAAACACACACAGCACGCGGTGAAGATATACCCAAACAAACACACCCACTTCCCACACACACACACATACAAGAAAAACAGATAGATCCACAACCGTGACAGATCCAACATTACCAGCTATTGTCCAATTTCACTAATTAACGTAGCCACTAAAATAACCTTCCAACTGTGAGCATGCAGCGAGCAACGGCAAAAGCGCGATGCGCAGCAGACGGTTAAAACGCGAGGCACGCAGGGCGCATAAGCAGTGTGCAAAACTCTCGCAGCTGTTAGTAAATCACTCAAAAAAGGCGCCTCTCAATGCAAAAAGTGCGTTCTGTGTGATCGGCCCCTAAGATGATGGAGACTTTAGATTACCTCAATAGATCTCTAGAGATGAGGTTTATAGATGACACTTCTTTTCACATTTTTACTTTTTCACCAGATGTAATGTCCTGTACCATCATATTAACGCACAGGCTTTTGTAGCCCCCCTTTTTTTAAACATGGCGGGAGCACAATCTTATTTAAATTTAAAGCAATTAATTTGGATCAAAGCTCAAAAGGGGCAATTTCAAAAAGTTATAAATGGATTGCTAAGTAGTTTGAGCTGAAACTTCACATACACATTCTAGGGACATTAGAGATTTATTTTACGTCTTGTAAAAGTGGGCATGACAGTAAAACTAAAAGTAGGCTAACACTGTACAAACCTACCAATATTGCTATTTTTCACAATATATATGTCTCTCACGCAAGAAAAATATACTTGGAAATATACTTCATTACATACATACATCTCAATATTTCAATTACATTGAAAAAAGCAAAAGAAATAACCAGCACATGACTTATTTTTAAACAATCGTGGTGGCTCATAGCATTGGTCAAAATTGATCGTATCAACAAAACATCTAGTTGTGTTGTGTAATTGCTGTTTAATGTTTATTCATCATTAGTAGTTACATTCTTTCAAATTAGGTGCATGTTAAGTAAAGCGTAATGCATTTACAGTATATGATTTTATATACATATCTTGTACATATACTATACATATACTGTACAAGTGGAGAGCCAGTGCTGTATAGTGCTCTAATGGTTGGGACTTTAGATTTCTGTGAAAACATTGTATGAAAGGCATTACTTTGTGAAAAAAGTCTATAATCTCTCTGAATATTTTATATCTCAGAAGACGGGTGTGGTGAGCAGTAGCTCATTATAATTTAAAGAGACAGGCACTGAAACAACATGTTGTTTTTGATGAGGTAAAAGGTTGTTTTTTTTTTACACCACTGAGGAAGTAAAGTATATTATTACTGACATTTTATAAAGACCCTAAAGAATCTTAACAACTTTTGGCATCTGATGTTCCCTTTAAAATTAGTTTTTTTTGACAGACACAAGACACAACATGGTTATACTTTATTTTAAGGTGCCCCTGTTACAGTATTCATTCAACTACTGATTAGGATAAATTATTACATGATTAGGGTAAGAATATGGATTAGATGCATAGTTAGTTTCATATACAGGGAGTGCAGAATTATTAGGCAAGTTGTATTTTTGAGGATTAATTTTATTATTGAACAACAACCATGTTCTCAATGAACCCAAAAAACTCATTAATATCAAAGCTGAATATTTTTAATAGCAGTTTTTAGTTTGTTTTTAGTTTTAGCTATTTTAGAAGGATATCTGTGTGTGCAGGTGACTATTACTGTGCATAATTATTAGGCAACTTAACAAAAAAATATATTTATACCCATTTCAATTATTTATTTTCACCAGTGAAACCAATATAAAATCTCAACATTCACAAATATACATTTCTGACATTCAAAAACAAAACAAAAACAAATCAGTGACCAATATAGCCACCTTTCTTTGCAAGGACACTCAAAAGCCTGCCATCCATGGATTCTGTCAGTGTTTTGATCTGTTCACCATCAACATGGTGTGCATCAGCAACCACAGCCTCCCAGACACTGTTCAGAGAGGTGTACTGTTTTCCCTTCTTGTAAATCTCACATTTGATGATGGACCACAGGTTCTCTATGGGGTTCAGATCAGGTCAACAAGGAGGCCATGTCATTAGTTTTTCTTCTTTTAGACCCTTTCTTTCCAGCCACGCTGTGGAGTACTTGGACGCTTGTGATGGAGCATTGTCCTGCATGAAAATCATATTTTTCTTGAAGGATGCAGACTTCTTCCTGTACCACTGCTTGAAGAAGGTGTCTTCCAGAAACTGGCAGTAGGACTGGGAGTTGAGCTTGACTCCATTCTCAACCCGAAAAGGCCCCACAAGCTCATCTTTGATGATACCAGCCCAAACCAGTACTTCACCTCCACCTTGCTGGCGTCTGAGTCGGACTGGAGCTCTCTGCCCTTTACCAATCCAGCCACGGGCCCATTTATCTGGCCCATCAATACTCACTCTCATTTCATCAGTCCATAAAATCTTGTTCAGTGGTGGTCGTTTTTCAGTCTTTCTTACCTTGGCCATGTCTCTGAGTATTGCGCACCTTGTGCTTTTGGGCTCTCCAGTGATGTTGCAGCTCTGAAATATGGCAAAACTGGTGGCAAGTGACATCTTGGCAGCTGCAGGCTTGACTTTTCTCAGTTCATGGGCAGTTATTTTGCTCCTTGGTTTTTCCACATGCTTCTTGCGACCCTGTTGACTATTTTGAATGAAACGCTTGATTGTTCGATGATCATGCTTCAGAAGCTTGGCAATTTTAAGAGTGCTGCATCCTTCTGCAAGATATCTCACTATTTTTGACTTTTCTGAGCCTCTCAAGTCCTTCTTTTGACCCATTTTGCCAAAGGAAAGGAAGTTGCCTAATAATTATGCACACCTGATATAGGGTGTCATTAGACCACACCCCTTTTCATTACAGAGATGCACATCACCTAATATGCTTAATTGGTAGTAGGCTTTCGAGCCTATACAGCTTAGAGTAAGACAACATGCATAAAGAGGATGATGTGGTCAAAATACTCATTTGCCTAATAATTCTGCACTCCCTGCACTCCCTGCGTTTTTAACGCATAATTTATTGCAATTACTATACTTATAAAAGGAACGTGATATACAAGGACACCTTAAAATAAATCGTTACTCACGACATACTGTATACAGACATGTCAGTAGAAAGACTTTATAAGCTTACAATCACAAATCAAGGGTAAGGTAGAGTGAGATTTCTGAGCCCTAATGTGTTTTGTACTTGCTCAATAACTGATTTTTTTTGTTTTATTAACCAAAATAAAGTGTTACACAGAGCAGATTTAAGTCTTAATTTCAAATCATGTCGATTCTGCAGAACAAGCATTAGCTTGAGTGTATTAGTCTGTTATCAAATGCTGGTTTTGTTGGATACCTTGTCGTTCACCCACACACAGATGACATATGAAGGATTCTGGCAGCATTTAGTGTTGCACCGATCTGTTTTGTTTTTGACAGACTAAGACATTCTTAGAACTTTTGTTATGATAGAGCCATAGGATTGGTTTTTCCAAATAAAATGCAGAAAAAAATACTACATTTTGTATGAACTACACTTCCCCAGATGCATCACTCTGCATAACTACAAGGCATATGCCTGCAGGCTTCCCATTAAAAATGCATTCATGTGAAATATTAAAGTGTGTCTTAATGCAAAAGTCTAATTAAATACTAATTTGGTTGTTTGATTTTTTATTGAGCTGTTAACAATACGTAAATCAGCTTCTTTGACCACAAGGCCTCAAGGTAATTATAGCTTTAACAAGCGCAATTTTCAGGTCATGTTTGTTTGTGACAAACAAAACAGTGTGGTTTTCTGTTATGCGGTGTATACTCAGATACACCTCAGGGGAGACTATAATACTAAAACAGTAAATAAAAGCACTACTTATACCTCTGGGAATGTAATGTGGTCCATTGTTGTGTAAATCAAAAACCTTTTTTCTGGTTTTGCAGGTCTCGCAAGATCTCTCTTATGTAAAGCTCTTGTCATCCCATCGTTTTTTGCTTCCTTCTTGTAGTTAATTTTTTAAATGCAATGCTTCTACGCTAAAAATAGCACATTGACAGAATAGTTCATCCTGAAACTGAAGTTCTGTCATTACTTAATCAACCTCATGTCGCTCCAAACCCGAATGCTGCTATTTATTCTGTGGAAGAGCAGTTTCCAGGTTGCAGGGACACATCTGATGGCATTTTGATTTGAGATTTTGAGATTTGACTAGAATGGTCAACAGGCCACCACAGCTGTGGGAAAGCAATAGATCGGAGAGGTAGATTGTGTGCCCAAGAAAACATTGCGCTGTTTGCCTCCACCACAGTTAACAGCTGCAATAAACACTCAACAGGACATTAAAAATAACAAATTCCAGTGCTGGATCTCTACTCATTACTGTACAACACATGCTAACAATGAAAACTCTGCTTGACAGTTAGAGATTTTTCATCCAGATTAAATATTTTTTTTCATAGGGACGAAAATGGCCTGGGTAAAATGTGACTGGGACATGTTCCATCTGTCCATCCATTTTGTCAGAAGAAAGATGTTCTGTGAATTGTTTCTACCGAAAATCTGCTGTAGGATTCAATACTTTAAGTACTTTTCAATCATTCAAAAGTCTGGGAGAGATTTAAAAAAATGTTTTCAATATACAATTACTGGCCACTTTATTAGGTACACCTGTCCCACTGCCTGTTAATGCAAATTTCTAATTAGCCAAATTATTGACAGCAACTCAATGCATTTAGGCATGTAGACATGGTCGAGGCGATCTGCTGCAGTTCAAACGAGCATCAGAATGGGGAGGAAAGGTGATGTAAGTGACTTTGAACGTGGCATGTTTGTTGGTGCCAGACGGGCTGGTCTAAGTATTTCAGAAACTGCTGATCTACTGAGATTTTCATGCACAACCATTTTTAGGGTTTACAGAGAATAGTCTGAAAAGAGGTCAGAGGAGAATGGCCAGACTGGTTCCAGCTGATAAAAAAGGCTACAGTAACTCAAACTCTACTTCCAGCAGGATAACGCACCATGTCATAAAGCATGAATCATCTCAGACTGGTTTCTTGAACATGATAATGAGTTCACTGTACTCAAATGGCCTCCACAGTCACCACAACTCAATCCAATAGCGCCTTTGGGATGTGGTGAAACAGGAGATTTGAATCATGAACTGCGTGATGCTATCATGTCAATACGGACTAAAATCTCTGAGGAATATTTCCAGTACCTTGTTGAATCTATGCCACGAAGGATTAAGGCAGTTCTGAAGGCAAAAGGGGGTCCAACCTAGTACACATATCTATAATTCCATGACTTTTACTACTCCTAGTGATTTCTTCCTAGAACTACTGGTAAAAATGACCCCATGCATTTGAGTCTGTTAACATGTCTGTTACTTTTCCCTGTCACTTTAAATATGTGTGCACGTGTTGCCTAGCAACTTCCTTATAACAAAAAATTTCTGTTGGCAAAAACATAACTTTACTTCAGATATGTCTTTTAAAACAGCATATTCCGTGCTGTGAAAAGACCTTCTCCCCTTCTTGTGAAAATGAAAATAAAAGTGAGGTGCAGACAATTATAGTCTGTATTACCAAATAAATCTTATTTTTAGGGTGATGACTTAAGTATGATGTCAGACATTCAAAGCTTAATTTTTATATCTCCATAGAAGCTTTGATTGTAAATATGACAAGACAATATGACATCTTATATGAGAACAATCTGAATGACTCCTTTGGTAATTCTAATTAACAAATTGTGGTGGTTCCAGTGTTAATCACAGTCATGCGGCTCTAAACTGTGAATTTGTTTCCTCCATTAAACAAAAAACAAGATAATCTGAGCAATGTTTGGGGGAAAGCAGCCATTGACATCTATAGTGGGAACAAAACATACTTTGGAAGTCTATGGTTGTTTTTTTCCACCATTCTTCAGTATATCTTGCTTTGTGTTCAACAGAATAATAAGAAACTTAAACCTTTAGAGGGAGAGTAAATTATTTTTTTTTTTTCGACGAACAATCTCTTTAGACGTACTTAACATTACACATGATGGTACTAGTTCTTCTCTCTGATGCTCTCTTACTCTTCCAGGCGTCCAGTGGAGAGACGAGGGAGGGCTGGGTGAAGATCGACACTATCGCAGCAGACAAGAGTTTTAGTCGTGTGGAACCAAGTCTACCTCACCAATACAAATCTGAAAACGCACGCCGCATCAACGTCAAAACCCGCAGCTTTGCTCCCCTCACACGCAAAGGGTACGATGACCTTTTGTCCCCCCACCCCCCCGATCTTCCTAAAATCCTTGATGAATGATGGTCACTGTGTGCAGAAGAAATGAGGATCCTTCTGTATGTGCTCGCTCAGGATCAGGCAATCCGGCTGAGTAAATATCAGCTGCAGTGATAATATTTGCCTTGATATGGTTTGAATATGAAACCAAACAACAGTTATTAGTCTGCCTGGTCTCAACAGATGTTCTAAGATTCTAAGCTTGTCGTCTGTCTCCTCTATCACTCTTTTATTTATCTCTCTCTCTCTCTTTTTTAGGTTTGTGTTAGCAATAGTAGACAGCGGAGCATGTGTGTCGCTCATGGGTGTTTCCATATTTTACCGTCGCTGTCCAGCCACCAGTCGTTTCCTGGCCTTTTACCCAGCCACGCCCTCTGGGGTGGAGCCAACATCTCTGGTGCCAGTGACTGGGACCTGTGTGCCCCATAGCCAGTCACAGGGTGGCACAGCACCGAGAATGCACTGCAACACAGAAGGAGAATGGTTGGTGCCTGTTGGAGGATGCACATGTGATGCAGGATATGAGCCCAATCATAATGGCTCGGCCTGTTTAGGTGAGTCTACTAGTCTTACAGTGTAATGGTGAGGATTGGATTCTTCTTAGTGATCAACATTGTTTTAATTCTATTTGTCAGATTTATTTGTTCACATTCACTGATTGATATGTTCAAGGATGAGTTATAATGAGGGCCAGACAGAATCTGCGGACGTTTTTTGCTATTTCTGTGCAGAAGTTTGGTTTAAAAAAAGCTGTGGATTTATGCGGAATAATTTTGGTAGTATCGTAACTAAAAATGTTATGTATGAAATGAAAAGTAATACGTTTTTAACTTTTATTTAATGCAAATCCAATTAGATAAACTTTTTTGGTGAACAAAGCAAGTCTCTTATTTAATATATCAACTAAAATACTGAAAATATTACTTTACAAACTGTATCATAAACAAATTATATGAATATTTTCTTATTAGTCTATAATGCTCGTCTCCACTGAGTGGTACAGTACGATACGGTTCAGGTCGGTACGGTTCACCTTTATCAGGCTTGCGTTTCCACTACAAAGGGTGCCCTTTGGTGGGTGTGGTGTACTACAGAGAGTTTCAGTCGACGTCATTCTCGCTCGAATAAATGTCTACAGTAAAGCTGTACAGTTCGTTCACATTATATGAGAAGCTCTTCAAACAAAACAGATGCTTTAAACATATTAATACTTGTTTATAAATGTTTATTACTACCATTTCTATGAACATGATTTGATTATAACTGCAGATCAATGACAGTGTGACAGTGTTACAGCCTACTGTAACGTCTGCAATTATATAACATAAATAAATAAATGCAACATATATGAACACATACAGACCCCTACAGTCTCCGATATGTTACCACTTATAGATAAACTACACACAGCAGACATTAAGTCCTTTTTTGAGTTAAAACAACACACAACATATACAGTGGCCCACAGTCAGAGCTAACCTCTCATCTGTATCTTTAATCTTCACCAGCACATGTAGCCTCTGTTAGAGAGTAATTCTGCATTCTGAGTTCATAATAGTCCAAAAAGTGATGATAAACATGGCAGTTTGTTCATGATTTGTTCATGGCAGATTGTTTATGGCAGATTGTTCAGGTTGCTGAAACTATTTGCTCCTGTGTTTTGTCGGGCTTCTCCTTTTTTCCGCGCTTCACTCTCACGTTTATCCTTTTCTTTCAGAATGGATCAGATGTCGAAGATGCTTCATTAAGCACACACGTTATTATTATCAGCTCAAGAAGTTTGTTATATCAAATCTAGACGCGATTGCGGGCTCCCTGGAGAAAGCGAAAACCACTTTAGACTTTTAGACGGCCTCGTAAAACAACAACAGGACATGGCAGATTCTTGGCTTTGTGGCAACAACGACAAGACAACGACAAGGTTTGTTTTGAGCCCGGGTCATCCATTACTCGTTATTATAATGCATATAGTTGTCTCGGCTGTGTATTTAAAAACATGGCGGCTCCATTGTTTTAATTCTGGCTAGCTCCACGAGATTGTGATGTATCTCTGTAAACCAATCAGCGTTCAGCTGCGCGTGTAGCTCCACCTTTTGGTACCCTTTCTCGTCTTTGGTACCCTTTTGAAAGGGTGCCGAAAAAGTGGTACGGTTCCAGTTCGATGCGCTTTTGACAGTGGAAACGGCCATAAAAGCGTACCGAACCGAACCGTACCGTACTGTACCACTCTGGAAACGGACCATAATATTACTGAAATTAATTTTAAACTGAATAAATATAAATGTACACACATTTACACAAGTTAATAAACAGACTCAATGGTTGGCTAAAAATCTGTGGATTTCTCTATGTGCAGATTTCGTGTGGGCCTATTTATAATGAATCAGCCTGCAATGTAAAAAGTGATTATTTACCTTAAAATTGGTAAACTCATTGCCTTAAAAGTGCCAAGTTGACTTTACTTTAAAAAAGTGAGATACGCCATTGGAACTTGGAACTATTATGTTGATTTCACTTAATTCTTATAATTATTCACACAGTTCTTAAAGATTTTAAAGCAATGGGTTTACTCACTTATTTTAAGTAAAGCCAGTATATCAGTTTATACAGTGTGTTTATGGGAGTCACAATATGTGGTCATTGGTAAAGATTTTGATGCCTTTAAATATGATTGTTCAGATTCATTGACTGATTCATTCTGTATCAGGTATAATCCCAAAATAATGACTCATTAGGTGAGGATTTTGACTAATCTCAGTCAATTGAATATTTTGAACCATTCACAAATTTGGTTATGCTGAAAAATATGATTAATTGGATTCACAAATTTTTTTAAGGTAAATGCAAACAATTATATGGGCTGAGTTTAAACAAACAAAGTTAACAAGTTTAGTAATGTTCATCTTAATTAGTTTTTTTTAATTCAGCCCATATGAAATGTTTGCAACCATTTACCTTAAGGAAAATTTGTAAATACTGTACAATAATTTTTTTTTACCAGTGTAGATTAATTGACTTATTCATTTTGTATGAGCCGAAAACAATGGCTAAGCCTTCGAGTCATTTAAAACTTTTGAATCCATTTGTCAAGAATATTGGTTCAGATTTGTTCAGACTCATTCATTGAGTATAAGGCAAATTTTAATGTCTTAAGCTTGTTTAGGTGAGTCAGTTAAGCATGTAGTCTTTATTCCAGCTAAGCATGTAGGAATTTATTTCATGAACTGAATCTTTTGAATGATGAGTCTTTTATTTGTCAGAATCTTTTGTTCAGATTCCTTTACTGATTCATTCAGTGATAAAATGTGAGTTCAGTTGTTACGACTAAACATCTTTGAGTAAAAAATTTTCTATGATTGATTAAGTGCAGGGATCTCATCGCAAAATATTGCCTTAGCATTGTAGTCTTGAAATCCATTCACCAAAATAATGTTCAGACTTTTTTTACTGATATACAAATAGGTCGTGTCAAATAGGTTTATCAAATAGGTATTTTAAAAGAGAGTCACTTTAACATTTTTTTCAACTGATTAGTTGAAAAGGGAAAGGGCAAGGTGTTTATTAATATTTGCACGTTAATACGAATACCAAGAGGTTCTTGAAAGAGTCTATTAATGATGCACAAAATTCAGATAGAGGGCAGGAAGTGGTTCTTCTACATATCACTATCAGAACATCAAAATGTTTTTGTTTTAGGTTGTTTTTACTTGTTTAAATTAAACTGGCTGAAAAACAAAAGAAAAGGTGGCATGTAATAAGCATTTTTTCCCTACACCCATGTGTACAAACCTTTTTTGAATGGGATGGTTCATTTGACAGCACCAATAAAAAATATATACAGGCCTAGCTATGCCTATAAATATGTTAATGTGTTATATAAAAATCTAATAAAAACACCACCACATATACAAAATCCAGGAGAATATAAATAACGAACCTTGTAATCACTGCAATGAAATCTTTGTCTTGTTTTGCAATAATCCATGTCTTTACTGGCGTTCTGGCAGAATAAACATTCGTAATGTGAACATCAAGATGTGCAACAGCGGTGAATGTTTGTTGATATTAAGTTCATCGACAGAACAAAAATGAAATACAAGCCTTGCGACAAAACTAGACGGTTATTATTGTGGAGCACTTTCCCCCTTACAAAAATAAATAAATAATAATGTATCCATGCGTCCACACTTTTTTATGCTTTTATCTGTTATTTTGTGATACCTGGAAGATATCCGCATGGGGGAAAAACTATAGTAATTTATAATAAACATGTTTTTGACCCACATAGTAAAGTGTATAATGTGTACAACCCTTTGTTAATGAATGTTACAGAATACTGTCGCAGAGTAAACTGATAAACTGTAATAAATATTGTAACGTATGTGTAAACTGTGGTGTATTGTGATTATAGCGTATAGAAAACTAAAGCCTATTGAATAATTTGTTTATTACTACAGTTGTGTTGTACCACATCAACAATATATTTGCTACAAATTATCTAAAGTATGCTTCCAAACACTATAATATTTACTATAGTATTTTTCATGTAACGTAATTATATGGTATGTACCGCACTGATGACATCAAATATATATTTTAGTTCAGTCGAAAACTCTGCCCTCTTCATTATATAAGGATCATGGCCAACATATGTAGTTATTTTCTATTTATATCTCCTTTGAAATGTAATATAAATTGCAAAAATATGGACTTTCCTTCTATGTCTCGCATTCATTTTCTTACCTCCTGCCCTCCATCTGAATTTTGCGCGTCACCAAAAGCATGTAATTGAAAACAACCTACTGTATAGTCATTACAAGTGTTTAATCTACAAGTAACAACACAAAATATAATTTAGGTTAATCCTTTTGCTATTCACCGTCCCTTGATTTAAAACACACTTATGTAAAATTTTATGTACAATTATTCTGATGTTTTAAATAGTTGTTAGTTTGAAATGTAGTTTAATTTAACCATCAATATAGTAAAATTATTATAAAACCATTTTTTTACATCATAATTATCTCTTTATGCTTTATTTGTATTTTCAAAAATGCATTCGTCACACCACTATTTAACTAAACCAAGAAATTATGAAAAATCATCAAGAATGATGAGAAAAATAACTAAATATTACACCTAAAAGGTATACTATTTCCTTATACATTCACTGTTTAACTTGAAAAGAAAAGGCAAGGACATTTATTTGCTATTTGGTGAATTTTTTTCTTCAAAACTTTGTGTTTGAACTTGTCCTAGTTGTATTCAGCCCTTATTATTATGTTAGTACAGTCTGCCCCTGAGCGCATCACATTTACTCACACAAGTATGATCCGCTAACATTTGACTGAGAATTTCTACCACCAGCCCCTTTTGCTCACCTTATCAGTTCATTGTGCATGTGTCATTGTTATGTCAGTTATCTCTGAATCAGATCTCTGCAGGCCTCCTGTCATGGTAATTACGAACAATATTTGATGGACAGAAAACGACACGCAGTGTATTCAGGCAAACAGAAAGGCTCCCATAAACACAGATCTAATTAAGGACACAAAAGACATGCGCAGCGATGCATGCACTGTTTCGTGAGCTACAAATTTATCTCCACAAGTTAACTAACAAGGGGCTGTTCCTGTTTAGAAAAAAATAATAATATGATCAAGGGATACTTTGCCTAATACTGAAATATCGCCTGTTAATTTACTAACCCTCAGGTCATGCAAGATGTGACTTTTTTCATCAGTAGGGCATTAATGAAGATTTTTAGCTGAGACTGTGGTCCTTGCCGATTCATAATGTTCAAGCGATTGTCTACAGGAGCTTTGAGAGTCAAAAAAACTAAAACTAAATTAATATTATTGGCTCATTGAGGTCTTACAGTATGAAGCAAACAGCATATTAAAGTAAGTTTTGACACATGACTTCTGGTTTAATCTGGTTCTTGCTGATTATGTGCTGGTCCTGATCATCAAATGACCAACATAGAATCAGCAAAAACCATCAGGAACCAACTTAAATCAGCAGCCATGCAAAACCTATGTTGCCAGCATATGTTGTTTTTTTTTTTCAATATGACTTTGCCAGAAAATTGTACATTATTTAATCCATAGCCTCTGCAGTGGTTTTGAGCTTTATTATGATAGTCTGGAGCATGAGACGATAATGATTATTAGGGTACAGAAATTACTTTACTTTTGACTTTACAATTTTGAAAAGTTTTGCATGCATACAGTAAAGCATTTTCTAAATGATATCTGACCTCAAAGGTCTATAAAAATGACTGAAATGTATTATTCATTCCAGGTCATTTTTAAAGAAACATATCAAGAAAAAAAACAGTCCTGTGTTCTGCAATGTATAGTCACTTTTTTTGCAACTTATGTAACCCCACTGGTCCTACACCACCCAACCCGCTCCAAGCTGGGATCGAACCGGCGATTCTTTGTATGGGAATCGGTTGCTCTAACAAGGAGGCTAAAGACCATGGACTCTAGTTTCTGTTGCTAGAGCACCTTTAGAGGTCAGAGGAGTGAGGTTTACCTGCACAGCAGTTCACTAGCTGGCCTTTGTTACACTCACACCCCCTAAACCTCACTCCCATCCGGGTCATGGCACCAATGTAAACCCGCCGGTCCTACACTACCCAACCCGCTCCGAGCTGGGATCAAACCGGCAACTTTCCGCATGGAAGTCAGTTGCTCTAACAAGGAGGCTAAAGACCATGGCCTCTAGCGTCTGTCGATAGAGCACCTTTAGAGGTCACAGGAGTAAGGTTGACCTGCACAGCTATTCACTAGCTGGCCTCTGTTACACTTACACAGAGATGATAAACTTCCAGTTTGAATCCAGTTTTCAAATGCTGCCATTTTCAGATCCCAAAACAAGGGATGCACTGATCCAATACTCTTATTGCTGTTTGCTCCAGTTCTACTTTTTTCATTCATTTTCATTAGTCTAACAAATAAAAATTGTACAAACACAATATACAACACTTTAAAAAATGACTCCAAAGTCTTTTGAAGCCACTCATTAAATTGTTAACCCTTGTGTACTTTTCAAATTGACTACCCATTTATGTTGGTGGCTGTTTTTGTCCTATTGACCATTATAACCACATTTTTTTTATTGCAAAGCCGTGACACCAAATAATCATGCATTCTAGATTGTTGGTGGTTTTCCTTGTTGGGAAGAGGTAAAATGTGTCATTTTCACTGTTGATCATCAGTTGACACCATTAACCCTTTAGATTCTGTTTCTGGCTTTTATATGGAGTTTTATTGAGTAAAACAGCAAATTATAGTGTGCATGCATACATAATCTTACTACTGTATGTTTACTATGTTCTGAGAGCTAAGCGGCTTATTATTTTTTTCTCAAGCATATCAAGGTAAGTGCGCAAAGGTCTATCTCACACTCTCACACACACTATACTCCATATAACCATATAATTCCTATGCAGAAACTAAGCTTGTTTTGCGCTGCAACTGATGATCAACAATAAAAACTTGTAAATTTACCACCTCCTAATAGGGTAAACCAGCAACAATCGAAGAATGCATTATATGCTGTCATAGACTTGCAATCAAAAAATGTGATAATGATGGAAGCCAATAGGACATAAACATCCACAAACATAACAAAACTGTGAAGAGTTACCCAGAGTGTATTTTTGAAATTTTGAAAATTTCCAAAACATTTTCACAAAATATGTCAAAATAGGATTTGTCACCAAAAGTGGTTCCATTTGCTGAAACACAGAGAAAGTTGTGGCCAAATTAAGACTCAAAATCAGCCCAGAGTGGATGAAAACATCCCCAACAGTGTAAAGGGTTTAGTTGTTAAATCAACATAAACTCTTCCTCTCAGCTGTGGCTGTCAGTCATTTTCCACTCAGCATCAGTTACCACAGTAAGCACAGTAAATCTGTCCAAGCTCATTCAATGTTCCCATCAGGACTTGACATTAACTTTTTTGTTCACCAGCCACTGTGGCTAGTAGTTTTTTAAGTTAACATTACTAGCCACTCGCCACTTTCACTAGTCAAACTTTTTGTTGTTGGGAAAATATATTTTATATGCATAAATTTGACTTTGACATACTAAAATTACTTGATTTAGATGTTGTGTCCACATGCCTCCTTATTCATTTCACTTTTTGTGTGTGATGTGTATGAGCTTGCTCAATGTGCATGGGTTAATGGGTTGTGTCGCATTGCAATTAGTTTTTATTTCACATGACTTTTCAGGGCTCTAAATTAAGGATTTACCAAATTCATCTCTGACCACACCAGAAATAAAAAAATATTTCTCAGCCACAAATTTTAAATGTGTCTAAACAAGCAAAATATAGCTGAATACATGCACTTTTTAAATCCACAAAACTTTTTAAATTGACACTTAAAAAAATAACTATTGTCATGTATCTAAAATATGCACAGTAGTCTGTCCTGGCGAAAATTCCCAGATCACCAGTTAACTACACATAAAAAGGGAGTTAATCTCATATTAAAGCCATGTTATTGTAAAAAAAAAAAAAAAAAAAACGCAGCCTGTTAATAATCTGTACAAAGAATAATTAAAATGAAAGCAGTGACCGCTGCTGCATACAAAAGGATATATATAGGTCGCGCACATGAGTAATGAGTAATAAATAATGTTTTAATAGAGTGATCATCCTCTCATTCGGTATTCACCTGCTTTCTTTTGCTCTCGCGAGCGCAGTTATTTTTGTCAGTCGTGCTGCTTCTCGATTCTAAGATCACATTTGCACACATATTGGTCCATCCTTATTGTCGAACCCTGCTATTATGAAAACTACAATTTAAAAATTATTTCCAACCAGCCAAAGTGGCTAGTGGGAGCGGCTCTCTAACCCGCCACAGCTGAAATCTACCCGCATTTGGTGGGTTGGCGGGTGTTAATGTCAATCCCTGGTTCCTATCGTTACACTTTTGCAGTTAAAAGTCTTATACATTTTTTTTATTTAATAATATTTTTTTTATTTATTTATTAAAACTTTAATTATTTTTTTTAATTATTCAACATTTTCCTTTTACTTTATGTGCTTTAAGTTATTGTGCACTTGTGTTTTTGCTTTAATCACTTTTTTTGGTGCTCAATTTTCCTCCATTCTACTTTTTACTGTTATTTTTCTTCATAGAAATTGTACATTGATTAAAGAGAACTGCACTGTGAATCATATCAGTATCAGCCAATACTCAGTTTTGGCTAAAAGGCAGGGGCGGACTTAACCAAGTGAGGTAAGCGGTCGCATAGGGGCAGCCAATAAATACCTAGAAATATAAACTATATCTATAAATTATATCTAAAACATTGTATTCTCTCATATTTAGTAAAGTTGAGGGTCTAATAAAAAAAAAGTGTATCATAATTATTACGTCTGTGCAAATCTGTTCCCCATCCCCCAATAATGGAGCAGTTCAGCAGTCAAATCAGATCAAGATTTGGTTTTAAAAATGAAACTATTGAATTATTTATTTATTTATTTTAGTTGTTTCCGTTTTGTGCTGAAGAGATGTAGAAAATAAGATTGAGTTATATAAAAAAAGTAAGCAAACAAATAAATAAACAAACAAATAAATAAATACAAAGGGTGTATATTAGGACTTTGGGGCCCCATGGCTGAAATTACTTAGGGCCCGCAAATCACTAAATCTGCTAACAGACTTGATTGTGTGACCAGTACCTGTGCATTTGTCTGCTTTTTTGTCTGTTGATCAGCTGAGAAACTAAAAAAGATCAAACTTAAGTATTTTAAAAGACATTCTGAGCAAAGCTGGGAACGAGGTCAGAGAAAAAGAGAGAGATGAAACGGCCGTGGCAGAAAAGTAGAGCTAAAGGACACTTCATTGACTG
This sequence comes from Danio tinwini, assembly GCA_903798205.1. NCBI lineage: Eukaryota > Metazoa > Chordata > Actinopteri > Cypriniformes > Danionidae > Danio > Danio tinwini. The sequence continues at coordinate 4,941,245 of CAIGQZ010033112.1, forward strand.
TGAGGGTTAAATTCTGAGGGCGATGCGAGTAAATCAGACAAGAAGTTTTGGGAAATCTCAAAGACGAAAGCAGAGGAATGAGTGGGATTAGAGCGAGGGTTGTGACACATTTAGGTCACGGTGATGTAATGGCCATTCAGCTGAACAAGTGACAGAAAGCCCAGGCTGGAGGAGGAGGAGGGGAAGGGCATAGTAGTGGACGCGAGTTAAAGACGAGATGACTGAGAGAACATGTCCACAGACAGCAGGAGAGATGGAGGAGGAGGTTGGCTTTGGTGTGTGCGATATGCTGTGGGGCTTTTCTAAGTCTTTTATATTTAGATCTGAAAGGATTTGAACTTCTCTCACTTTGTATTGGAGGTTTAAGGTTGATAAATGTGGAATATGAATTACTGCCTTATGTCTAACAATACTGTCTTAACAATACTTATGTCTACGGTCTAACAATAATGATATTCGCAAATATACAGCATAAAGAATTTTAAATATCTAAAACGCAGCCTGGAAATTTAGTTTTTCTGAATTTAGGATTTATAATTATGTGTGGTTGGTAAAAGCATCATTTTGGATTATTCTGTAAGCTATTACTTTTCATCCCGATGTGGTTTTTATGCAGTTTTGCATAAAATTGCAGGATTATATTTGTTTTTAGTCTAAACAGTACTAGTGTTTTAACTATTGAATATTTGGTTGAATAATTCTAATAAAACATTAGTTATTCTCAATAATTGTCATTTTCTAAAGAAATAGCTCTTAATATCAATGTTTTTATTTGAAATTTAGAAGAAATTATATCAACAAAAGCCTATGACATCTTTATAGAATTAAACAAATATTAACATTTTTATTAAATCCATACTACATAAATGGATTTTTTCAGTTTTTTATAGCTGTATTTATTTAATGAAATTCTAAAATATTAATAATAATATTAAATAATATCAATCATCATTATTATTATTATAGAATTATTAGAGTTATTTTACAGTAGGATTATTATTATTATTATTATTATTATTATTATTATTATTTCTATAATAAAGTTTTTTTTTCATCTAAGTTATAAAATTACTTTTATTAAGATAATAATAATAATAATTAGTATTTATTATTTTTGTATTATTAATTTATGGATCTGCACTGATGTTCAGTGCATATTACATATTTAAATACTCATTTCAAATGTTTCAATCAATAGTATTTGCCAAGAGGGAGTTTGTTTGGATCATTTACAGTGAGTTCGAGCCACTGAAAACACTTCATGAGGCGCTCAAACCCCATACAAATTTATATCTACACAGTCTTTGTTATTTTATTATCACTCTCTATCTTGCTCTTAAGCATTGTTAAATTGATTTAAAATATAAATAAAATAAATGGTCAGATTGGAACTGTTTTAGATTTGAAGACAAAATTATTAGCTTAAGTAACGTTAGAGCAAGAACAGGACATTTTCACAATATATCCTATTATATATATTATTTCTTTTAGTTTGTCTGGAATAAAATTAACCTAATTTGAGTTAACCCAATAGTTAAGCCTTTAAATTGCACTTTAAGTTGTATCTTGCAAAATAATGGTAACATTTTATTTTGATGGACCATTTGATTATTAGTAGACTGTCTGCTTAATATCTGTTGATACTGCTCCTTCAACAGACATTTAACTGACTATAAGAAACTTTGCAAGTACATGTCCACTTACACTAACCCTAACCCCAACCTAAAGGTCTACTTAAAATCTAATAAAAAAATGTAACTGAAATTCAACAAACGGACCCTCAAAATAAAGTGTGAACCTATTAGGTTTAAAAAGGTGTTGAAAAAAATATTTTCTCAGTGAAACAGCACTTGGAGAGTAATTCTTTGAAAAATAATTCAAATTTCATAGGCTAATAATTTTGCCTTGATATTTACTCACCAATGCATATTTAGACTCTGTTAGGGCTTAAAAATGTTAATTTTAAACCTATTTTGACTTTAAAGTTAAATATGACCAAAAATTCTATTTTAGACAGCAAAGCTTTGAAGGAGATTGCTAAAGATCAAGTGTCAGTCAGTCCTCACAGACAGTGTTCTTTCTCTTTGACCTCTTTTGTCCTTCAAGATTGCAGACGCTGAAGCACGACTGAGCAGATAAAACAATTACACCGGCTCATCCACACATGAAAACTTTTTTAGCATAGCGGACGGCTCAATGTCCATCTTTTCATCCTTTTCTGCCAGATATCAAATGTCACCAACAGAATCTTCCTGATTCTGGGTATAATTAACTCTTTTTTTGGTGTTAAATTTGATGGCGTTCATGAAGACAGAATGACTCATTTCCACTCTTGACGTGCTAATAAACTGAACAGCAGCTCTGAATGCAGGGATAATGTTGACTCGCTGTAAGATTTATATCCGAAAGTTGTTGAAGCCATTCATGTTGCAGGAATCCAAACGCTTGATATCTTTCATTCAGTCACTGGGGTTTATTTTGACCATTTTTACTTGAGCATGATGATCAGTGACTCTTTGATAAGGATCAAACCAAAATCGTGACCATACAGTTGTTTATAATGTGATGAGAGCTTCCTGTTTGTAGTGCATATGTTATATTGCCAATATTACCATAAATATTAGCACATTCTCCTCTGTAATCCCGGCCTGTTAGACTCTTGTGAGTGAATAAAATGTGTATGCACATAAAACTACTCTCTTTTGTTTTTGCCTTTTAAGACAATATAAGTACAAAATACATACTTTGCAATTAAATTCCCACATTTTTAACATGGTTTTAGAAGCGATATGTAAATATACAGAGTTAACCAGGTACAGTACAAGCAGCGCAGAGTGATTACAAGAAACAAAAACAATTACAAATTTTGCATGCTAGAGAATACAAGGATGCAACCATTTTAATCTCACTTACAGCTTGATATCCGGAGGAGAAAGAAACCGGTCCATATAAACTGTGTACTGACAAAACTCCCTGTACATATTTTCATGATATAGTGTTTGCTGATCCTTCGTTTAACAGGGTAGGTTATTGTATTAATCATCAGAACGTTTACTCATTAATATTCACTGATCTTCAGTCATGATCAATCCCACACATACATACACATACACTCTTCTAGTGTTTCAAGGAAGGGCACATTCACGTTTTATAAAGTTGAAGTCAGAATTGTTAGCCCCCTGTTTATTTTTTCCCCAATTTCTGTTTAATGGAGAGAAGATTTTTTTCAACACATTTCTAAACATAATAGTTTTAATAACTAATTTTTAATAACTGATTTATTTTATCATTGCCATGATGACAGTAAAGAATATTTGACTAGATATTTTTCAAGACACTTCTGCAGCTTAAAGTGACATTTAAAGGTCTAACTGGGTTAACTCGGCAGGTTAGGGTAATTAGGCAAGTTTTTGTATAACGATGGTTTGTTCTGTAAACTATCAAAAAAAATGGCTTAACGGGTCTAATAATTTTGACCTTAAAATGGTGTTAAAAAAATGTAAAACTGCTTTTATTCTAGCCAAAATAAAACAAAGAAAACTTTTTCCAGAAGAAAAAATATTATCAGACATCTTGTGAAAATTTTCTTGCTCTGTTAAACATCATTTGGGAAATATTTTAAAAATAAAAAAAAATTCAAAGAGGGGCTAATAATTCTGAATTAAACTGTATATATGGTTTTGTTGTCCATGTTGTCGATGTCGGTTCAAACAGGCAAAAGATCTGGATGAACGACAAATCATTTAAACGACTCTGAGTTGATTTTATTTTATTTTTTTAAATCAATATTTTTAAACAAAGTGCATTTTCATATTTAATCCTCAGCTGGATGATTTTATTTACTTAGACCTGTGTTGCACTGCATGGAAGGTCATTTTCAAAAAAACACATTAGGGGCTCTTTAAAAGACGCTATACCATTGTTACTGTGCACTGCAAATATATGATTACTGATGCACTGCAAGCTACATCTTTATTCTACAGGTTATAAGGTGGAATAATTGTCACAGTGTAATACAATTTTTTAAGTACTTTTACTTGAGTAGGATTTTCAGTACTGCTTCCATCATTGCTAATATTGTATTTGAATGCAACTCACACCAAAGACATCTGAATGATCCAAAAAGATGTTTTTTAAACCTCAAAAGATGCAACAAGGAAGCTCAAGTATGTTTTCTTGTCATAGTCACAATCTTGACCATGCAGTTTAATACTCAAACACACACATTAGGCCCTATCATACACACGGCGCAATAAGGCACAAGATGTGTTTGGAACGGTTTGTTGCTATTTTCAGACCAGTGCAACGCTAATTTTCCCCCTTTGCGCCACTTTGTTTAAATAGTAAATCCATTTGTGATGCTTTGTGGACTTATGGGTGTTCCGGTCTAGAAAGGAGGTGTGTTAAGATACATTTCTGGCGCATTGCTATTTTGAGGAACTAAAATAGACTGCGCTATAGACCAGTTGAAAGCTGGTGTAAAGTCCAGCACAGAGCGCGGTGGTTGTGCTCTTTAAATGCTTACACATTGCTTAATACACACAGGATGTACAGCAATACACAAATATATTTACAAATAAAAAAGAATAAAATAATTAAAATATTGCAAAAATTATTATTTTCTACATAAATATAAAAACCACTGCCTCCATGCCTTCTTCATCTCGGGGGGCTTTTTCAGTTTATTCATGACAATTTGCTTTTGTATAATGTTATTATTATTAGCAGTATTATTTATTATATGCATATTTATATTAGTTTATTAGTTAAGATTTGGCCATCCTGTCAGCTTTTGGAGACGTATGCATCACTAAATGGGGCATAAAAATAGGAAGTGGGTATGGATAAAACTCTTGTGTTTTGACCGCACTTTGTTATCATTGTTCATTTATTCATTTGCTGGAAATTATAAATTAATTTAAAAACAAATATTTGCACTTAATAAACAAAATTAAATATGTAGGCTAATGGATGTCTTCAGTGGAGTGAGTACAACATCGTTTCCTTATCCACAAAAGTAAAGGAGTAAAGTAGAATAAAAGTGAAGTAAAAAGGCCAAATAGAGGAGGGTTATTCTTTATCCTCGCTGGCCTGTTTAACTGTTTTACTTACTAGTGAAGCGTTCAGTTTTTCCACTGACAAAGTCCGCCATGTAAATAGCAAATGCGCCATAAGGGAACAAAACTGGCTCTTAGAGGAAATGGGAGATGAGACTTTGATTGGTTAAATGCAGGGCTCGTAAAATCACTCTAGACGCCTCACACCCAGCACACTACCTGTTCGAACTGTTACCGTCTGGTCGGCGCTACAGCACAAAAACAGCCAGACACAGGAAAAGTTTCTTTCCTCAGGCCATCTACCTCATGAACAGTTAAATATTCCCCTACTGTGCAATAAACGTGCAATACTTTCTCATACGCACTTGTAAACAGCACCTTATAACCTGTATATTTACAACATATCTGTACATACAATTCAACATCCAGATCTTTTTGACTAACTGCATCTCTGTTTAATGCCTTTTCTTTCTTGTATTTAATTTTGTGTTGTCACTCGTCACTTTATGTACACTGAAAGCTTCTGTTGCCAAAACAAATTCCTTGTGTGTGTGAAGCACACTTGGCAATAAAACTGATTCTGATTCTGATGCACATTATTCTCAAAACACACCCATAACTCATTAAGAGAATAAGCGAAACCCTGTTTTACCATGCGTTGCGGCACAAACCAAATTTTTCTATCCTTAAAATAGCAAAAGTGTATTCGGATAAGCTGTATTCAGATAAGCCCTTAATGCGTTGACGCCATACACTTTAGACTTTGCGTCTAGATCATTAAAATAGAGCCCATTGACTTAGTTCTGTAAATGTGTTTTCTTCCTAGTTTATGCACATATGTTTATTTATTATTGTTATCATTATTATCATTATTCTTAGACTTAGTTGAGTTTTTTATGTGACTTTTTAAAAATGCAGTCATTCAGCTTTTCTTAAACTAAATGTGCAAAAATGGAATGGAAATGTAGCTGTGAATATTAAGCATGATATTTAGCACCAAACACTGGACATTTAGCTTTACAATGTAAAACACCCTACAATCAGTGCAATATCATTTTGCAGGCATTTCACAGAAATGTTTTCACTGTTGTTCAATAGACACACATTTCCAAAAAAGAAGAATATGATACAGCTTGTAGTGCCTCTTGTGGAAGTGTTATATATCTAAAAACTGCAGCGCAATAAACTCAGAGCGGAGCATTTTGCAGAAAGGTTGTAGAAAAACATATTTCCAGTGAGAGTTCTGTGGTATGTTACATTTATATTCTTTTCAGATTAAATGCCGGAAAAGCCTCTTTCCCACAAGAGTTTCTCTGTTCAGTCATAAATTGGGTTTATTCTAGTGTAAATTATCAAACAACCGACCATTACAGATGGGACGTCCAGGATCTCTCAGTCTCTCAGTTCAACTATTGCAGAGCACTTTAATCAGCGGAAAACAAGAGTATTGAGCCAGCAGAGCATTACAAGCAAATCATTTCACGTTAAATAGCATAATTATGGAGATTAATTAGAGGGAAATGTATTTCCTAGGGTGCTTTTTTACTTCGCAGCCTGCAGTGCACTGACAGAAAGAGAGAGAGAGTACAAAATAAGCGCATACCTTTTTATGTCTTTTTTTTTTTTGAAGTTGTGTGTCAGTCACTGTGTTGTTTGTGTGTTTATGTGTGTTTGTGTTTGTGCATATGTGTGCTTTAGTCAGAATGCTGCAAGCCAAATAAAGAGAATGAGAGCAGCCGCAAGAGGGGGAGAGAGAGAGAGAAAGAGACACACGGAGAGAGAGAGAGAAATTGGGTCAGCGATCTAAATACCACGTACGATGTCAACGGCAAATTATACACTTCACTGAGGTCTCTCTCTCGCTCTCTCTTTGCCCATTTGCGTTTGCAGTTGCTCTTCATCTGCATCTATTAAAAATCACTCTTTTGATACTTCTCTGAATACAGCAAGCTTCATCATTTCAGGGTTTTTTTTTTTCATTTGAGTGTTGTTTTTGTCTGAGGTGTGCTCGATTTGAACATGAACAACCCTTCCCCCATTAATGCCTTCAGCTTAATACACTAATGATTTGTCAAACATATGCATACAAGCAGACATAGGTACATTGAAATGTATTTTAAAATAAAATACCAAATATCTCAGTTTTACATGTATCAAAATAAACTACAAAATACAGCAGCCACAACAAGTATCAAAATACTACAAAATATTTGTACTTGGTAGTATGACATTTCTTCACCAGCCTATCAATAGCAGTGGTGGAAAGAGTACAGAAAAAGCATACTCAAGTAAAAGTACCATTACTCACCTGAAAATGTAGTGCGAGTAAAAGTATCTGCTTTAAATATTACTGAAGTATGAGTAAAAAGCTGATGCTTTACATGTAATTTGTGGATGTGTGTAAACGTAACATTCTGTAGTGCATTTAGTTATTGCCCAGCAGGCACACAACGTCATGACACGTTAATATTAGGTTAGATTTAAGTCGTGATGTCAGGTGGCCAAAAATCAATGTCTAACCGTCATTAAGGACAGCGTTATTTTGACGTCCAATAACGAGGTAAAATGACGTTGATATTTGGTTGATTTTAGGTTGTGTTAGAAAGTGACCAAAATCCAGCATCGAGCAAAACATCTTAAACCAATGCCATATTGACGACAAATACTGATGTTTATTCATCAGGTATGGCAACCAAAATCCAACATCTGATAGACCTCATAGTGGTAACGTCCACACAACGTCAAGCTGTAACATCATTAGACGTTGATATTTGGTGGATTTTAGGTTTGACGTTGGACATTGACGTCAGCCTAACATTGGGTTCTGACGTCAATCTGATTTTCATTTTCAAACAAAATGCAACATCTCCACGACATTGGGGTACAATGTCAACCTGACGTCTTGTTGACGTCTTGCTGGGTGTTTAAGGCCATTTCGGTCATTATACAGTAAACATCTGTTAGCTCCTCATCAGTAACATGCATCTAAACAGTCTCTGGGACAATGCGTGTAAAAAAAAAAAGAAAAAAAAAGTAGTGACTGCAGGTTGAAGGAAAGTAGTGCAGTAAAAGTACCAATGCTGCACTAAAAATGTACTCGAGAAAGTTCAAGCACACATCTTTAAAACTATTTAGTACATTACAATTCCTGAGGTAAACTACTCAATTACAGTCATTTGAGTATTTTGTTACCTTACACCACTGATCAATAGGCCTATTTGATCAATCCCTTCACCATTAAACTGACTTGAAGTAAACAATGTTTGATAACAACAGCTTTTTTTTAGCAAGTTTAATCAGCCACTGTATAAGACTTGTTTTATATTGTTTGTCTTATTTTCTTGGCATCTACATCAGCAATTCCTCCAAAAATACTATTACAGTATATATGCAGTTTACTCATTCTCCCAAGTTTTTTTAGTTCTCCTTTAACTGGAAAAGGCTCAGTTTACCCCCTTAGTGAACACAGTACACCATCTTTAAGTGTTTTATTATTCCATATTCCTGTTTTTGGACTGATATTTTATCTAATTTCTTAAGCAAAGATGCGTAACTTCCATCCATACTACAAGCATTGACTCCCTCATAAATACTGCCTGTCCCTGCATATAAGCCTGTATGCAAAATAACAAACACTTGTAATATAATGTAATATCCCTTTAATTGCCTGCTCTATCAAATGTTTGACCATAGTTTAACTGTTTTAAATAATGACTCTTAAAGTCCTTTAAAGAATGACAGTTTTAAATAATGGTTTACTCACACAGCATTGTTGGTTTACAAAAATCAAACAAACATAATCCTGTTGCACCACTACACTTGATTTTGGTTTTATTGTTAAAAAAAAAACAAGAAAACATGTTAAATGAATATTTTTATGGCATACTTCAGAAAATAAAGTATTTTATAAGAAAATAAAATATTTTTCGATTAATCGGATAAAACAACAACAAAAGCATTCATTTCCAACCCAAAACAGAACTAAGATCTTTAGAAAGAGCACAAACATACTGTATTGTCCTTAAACATACCTTAGATTTTATAATAATAATAAAATAAAAAAACTTACTTAGAAGTTTTGTCCTGTTTTCCAATCCAAATATCTAAAAAAAATCTAAATCAAGATAAATACTGTACTAGAAATAGCATAAGAAATGATGTCTTGTTTTCTGAAAAAAAAAACATCAAAAGGTCGTTGGTTTGAGCCTCGGCTTGGTGTTTCTATGTGGAGTTTGCATGTTCTCCCGCGTTCGCGTGGGTTTCCTCCGGGTGCTCCAGTTACCCCCACAAGTCCAAAGACATGCGGTAAGTGAATTAGATAAGCTAAATTGTCAGTAGTGTATGTGTGTGAATAAGAGTGTGTGGGTGTTTCCCAGTACTGGTTTGCGGCTGGAAGGGCATCTGCTGCGTAAAAACATATGCTGGATAAGTTGGTGGTTCATTCCAGTGTGGCGACCCCAGATTAATAAAGGGACTAAGCCAAAAAGAAAATGAATAAATGAATAAGATATAATCTCAAACAGAAGTTTTAAGCATCACTTAATTTTGTTCTTTTTTCTTGTCTGTTCTTGATTGAAATTTTTTTAATTTTCGGACTGGAAATGAGACGAAATTACTAAGTAAGAAAAGCTTTTTAGCAGTGTAGCAGTACATGACAACACATTGAAAAAATGACTGATCCAAAAAAAGCAAGTGAATAAAAAGGTGTCTTTAGTCTTGCAATGGAAAGTAACTATACCACCGCTGCTTTACTTCTGTTATTTACCCTTTCACTGGTGAGTTTAAAAGGTTCTATCTGGCCCTGGGAATGAGTTAATGTTACCGTGGCGATGCGTCATGTTTGTCATGTGACACATCGCAGCCACGCGCTGTATGACAGACGTATCCCTTTTATTATGCTTTTCCATTTTAATACAAAATATTTACACGCTTGCTCATCATGTCATCAACAACCTGATATTCCAATTCACAAAAACATGTGAGTGTTTTTTGTTGTTTAAAAGACGTATAAATTATCTTGATTGAACTTTATTGCTACTTTCACATGTATCTGATATAAATAATACACATCTGCAAATTATATTTGAATGCATTTTTAGACTTCCATAGACTTTCTTGTGTGTTTTACAAACTCTAAATTTATTGTATTACAAGTTTTTGTGTGTATTTAAATGTCTAAAACATATTATATTATATTTTATTATATTTTATTTTATTTTATTATAATAAACTATATTATATTATAATAAATTATATTATATTATATTTCCCAGAGATGGGTTGCGGCTGGAATGGCATCTGCTGCGTAAAACATATGCTGGATAAGTTGGCGGTTCGTTACACTGTGGCGACCCCAGATTAATAAAGGGACTAAGCCGAAAAGAAAATGAAT
>CAIGQZ010033112.1:4983915-4999348 GCA_903798205.1 Danio tinwini
AAGAAACGAGGTGTTTCTTCTTTTCTTGTTTTTTTTTTTTTTTTTTTGGGGGGGGGGGGGGGTTAGCTCAGATTGATTCTGCAGACCTGTATATGACTAGTGTGCATAACTTCACTGTTATGGATAATTCATCCAAAAAATAAATAATTAATTTACTTACATTACGTTTTGTTTCATTAGAACAAGATTTTAGCTGAAACCTTGGTTCTAGGTGGTTTAAAAAGCGTGAGTGAATGACACTTTGCGAGTCAAGAAAAAAAACTCTCCAGACAAAACTCATGGCTCCTGATGATACATTAAGGTCTTATGCAGTGTTTTTTTGAGGAAACTGCTTTAAATCGAAAGAGATTCACACTAAATTGAAACTTATTTGTGTGAATTGTTATATACAAAATCAATACAAACTGTGTGAATGTCACAAACTCACAGAATTAGCTTCAATCTCGTCTTCCACGAAATTGCTAAATATTCAACTTGGGCAGAAAATCTGTGCTTTATCTAGAGCAGGGGTGCCTAAACCTTTTCTTATAAAGGGCCAAAAACCAAACTGGATTGAGGGCTGTGGGCCAAAGTTAAATATACCAAACCATATTTCATTAAATTTGCTTATTTGTTTGCTTATTATTAAAAAAAACTAGAAAAAGTTGCTTTAATGCATATTAAATGATGATGCAGTATAATTTGTTATGTTTTATATTGAAATTGTTATAGTAAAAACATAAACAACCCCACAAATAATACAAAGGAGCTCAATACTGAATACACTAGTCGAGTTGCTCCTGCCTTTGCCTTGATTTGCTCACCTATGTCTTGTGCATTGTTCTCTATCTGTCAAGTGTCAGTATTTACATTTTAAAAGTCTGATTCATTTGCAACATTTAAATGAAACATTTAATTTTAGTTGGCTTTTTTGTAACTCCTGGATAAAACAAAGAAACAAAAGGGTATACATTAAATTCTAAATGATGAACCCTCTCAAAGGCATTCGCCCCAACCAACTCCCCATCATTCTCCCTCTATTTTCAGATGGGATGGCTGGTCAAACCAAAGGTTACCATGAGTCAATGAGGCCCACGTGCACTGTTTTGGGCACCTCTGATTTAGAGCAAGTGATGTGGTGCTTCTCTTTTGGTGTGAACCAAGCATTATAATAAAAGTAGATGTTGCTTTATATTGCATATTGATTATCTCCCATAATGCATGTTTGTTTTTTAAGACCCGCTGTCCCTAAATAGCAGTGTTTTACATAAGCGTTAAACATTACCGATTTAAATGTCCCATCTGTCATTCATCCGCAGCTCAAAATTATTTGTTCTTCTATAGATCTACTTTTTAAATGGTAAAGACTGAATGGTAATGTCTGATGCTTGTTGCACCATAAAGCACAAGGGTATCCGAACTAGGCATGGGCTAGTATAAGTTTCTGATGGTATAATAAGCTTGGATAAAAATATTATGGTTTCACTGTATCACGGTATTGTGATTACTGCTCTAAAATAAGTTCTTTTTAAATGTCTTAGTAAACAACAGCAACTTTTTACCCCATTGAACACAATATATTTTATTTTAGGAAACATTAAGAATTTATGATTTAAGATTTATGATTTAAGAATCATTTTAAGGTCAAAATTATTAGCCCCTTTAAGCTAACTTTTTTTGCGATAGTCTACAGAACAAACCATCGTTATACAACTTGCCTATTTACACTTACCTGCCTAGTTAACCTAATTAACCTAGTTAAGCCTTTAAATGTGACTTTAAGCTGTATAGAAGTGTTTTTAAAAAAATATAGAGTCAAATATTATTTACTGTCATCATGGCAAAGATTAAATAAATCTGTTATTAGAGATAAATTATTAAATATATTATGTTTAGAAATGTGTTGAAAAAATCTTTGCTCCGTTAAACAGAAATTAGGGAAAAAAATAAACAGGGGGGCTAATAATTTGTTGGCTAATACAGTAATTCTGACTTCAGCTGTACCCTAGGAATGGTATTACATAATTTTTTTGTTTTAATAGCTTGACTTTTCCAAAATGCAGTAAACCTTGAAACCGTATATCGTCTTATGCCTAATCCAGACACAGTCACTGAACACCTTTGCAAAGATTGTCCGAGTTCCAAGTTGTTCTGATTGGTCCACTGCTTTGGAACCGACAGTGATGAGCACCACTGTGTCTGAAATTAAAGTTCTTTAACTTGACACACCATCTAAAAAGATCATGTGTTGATCATGTGTGCACCACTTCAAAAGATACAAGACCAACCACTTAGATCTCTTACATAATCAAACAACAAATGAGACAATCACAAAAAATTTAACATTCAGTCACTGTTCACTAAACAACTATAGTAACTTTAATAAGAATCAATGTATATTCAATTTATACAGTGAAGAAAATGTGTAATGATATTTTGGGTCATTTTGGGATGTTTATAAGGCACTGATGAGGCACTGAAACTATCGGAGTTTTGCTTAGGGCCCCTAGAAGTCTAGGAATGGCTCTGCATGTGGATTTTTCCAGCCTCTAAAGTGGACATATTATGCAAAAATAACTTTTATGAGGGGTTTAAACACATAATGGTAAAAATGTATTCATTTTATTTTTTATAACCACACTTGATAAAACACTTTGTATGTGTGATCAGAGGGGGAAAACCTCACCCATTAGTGACAATCTCACTCTCATTAGCATAGGACAATATAGTCTTTTTAAATCTGCCACTATGCTGACACATAGGCATTTGTAGCTCAGCCCTCTTTTGAAAAAAAAAAGCACAAACAAAAAGTGGCAGTCACCAAAACAGCACAATTAGGGTCAAAGCCTAAAAGGGGCAGTTTAAAGAATTATAAAACATTATTCATTGGGTATTTTGAGTTGAAACTTCACACACATTCTAGGGACATCCGATATTAATTTTACATTTTGTAAAAAGGGACATAATCAGTGCCCTTCAATGTCTACACTAACTCCACTCATAAACCTACCTCTCACAGAAAGCATGTGCACAATATCCACTATATGTAGTGTATCTGAATGAACAGACTGCAACAAGGACATCTTAGAGTTGTGGAGGATTTCATGTTTAATGAGCATGCCGTTCTACTAATATTTGCATCAAAAGGGGGCGACACTGAGTCATGACAAAGCGTGAAGAAGTCTTTGAGTGGGGTTGCTAAATAATTACTTTAATAATATGTCAAATTAATAAGTTGTGGATAAATTTGTAGGAGCTAATGAAAATGATTGCTTTGCTGGAAATAGAGGGGAAAAATATTACCTCCATCTTGCCGACAACGTCATTTTTGACATCTCGCATGATTTAATGGGATCTTGATAACTTCAACTATTGTTCCTGCTACAAGTTATGCCCCTTTCAAGTAACACCCCTCTGTTGCAGTCTGCAAACAGGCACTATTGGGTTTTTTCACCTGACGCCTCCAACAACGACTTATCAAAAACTCGGCATGCTAGATTGACCACACAGCAGTGAGTCTGACGATTGAGCCTTACACTGTTACCCAAGGTTTACATTTGTAAGATTTGTATTATTTGCTAATTTAAAACCACCTTCTGAATTTTATAACTCTGAATCTGCGTCTCATTTCAGAGGCTGCTACTGTCATACAGAAGTCACATTTTCAGTTGCGTCTGCATATACTGAGGCAGCCTTCATTACTGAAATGAAATATGTTGTGTTTCCTGACAACCCGGAGTGCTGAAATGTAATTGTGCAAACTGGCAGTGGCAACGAAGGCTCATTCTGAAAATGTCCCTTTATATTTACATTTCTGGTTATCGCAAATAATGTAGCCAAAAGTACGTCTTTAAAACAAATGCTAAGAAGTGGTATAATGTCGTTCCTTTTCGCGCTTACCAGTTAACCACTTACCTTCGTATGGGCGGCTTTCCCGCTTTTACCAGTTTGTTCAGTGGCACGCCATGTACGTTAGCGTACTTGAGACGCAGAGAGGAGTTAACCACAACAGCAGAGTTCGAGTCTGGCGAAGAACGATTCCAGAAAGCGGGTAAGATAAAAACAGAAGCCAAAAAATAAAATAAACAAGTAAATAACAGGGTGAGAATGTGGTAAAATCTGAATATGGGGTGAAAATCAGGCGAGGGCTTTTCTTTTTCTGGATTGCTTTTGAAAACACTGTCAGTTGGGTTTAGAGAAATGGGTGGACGGGTCATTTGTGCTTTTGAAAACACTAATGGTTGGATTTAGGGAAGGAGGAAGGTGGGTCAGTCGATTTGTCAGTCAGTCGACAGCAGCCTTTTGTGTATTTACGCCAGAACAACAGGTGCGAATGGCACTCGCGACAGAAATTTGAGATCTCAAAAAGCATACACAGGGCCTCTGGTGGATTCGCAAAAAAACAAAAACTGCAAAAAAACATACATCCTGGGACATATTTGCCACTCTCCAGAAATGTATATAGAGGTAGGTTTTCAGAATGAGCCTGGGTTGGGCAGTGGGCCGTTATTTTTCAGATGACAAATATGTTCACTTCGCATGTTTCTTACATCTCTGCAAACAAATGATGGTATTTTTATGCTTTAGAAGAGTTGCACACAGCACCTTCAATGTTTAACTGAAGAAAAAGGTCACCTTTCATGTTTTGTGGCCTGAGGCAGAATAAATTAATTAATTTTTATCTTTTTTGTGAACTGTGTCTGTAAACCTGATCTGCTGTTGATTGAGTCACCTCTCTGTGTATTTCCACATGACTGATCCACAGGCGGAGATCAGGGTCGAGACTGAGGGTCGGGGGGAGAATGCTTAACTCATGACCTCATTAACATGGATGAGGCTTCAGCAATGACTAACTAACCGTCATGGGAACAGTTCATTTAGACCTACTCGTCAATCCACGTGTGTCTTATTGCTATCCCTGCTGAAAAATCCAGCTTAAACCAGCCTAAGATAGTTTTAGCTGGTCGACCAGCCTGGTTTTAGAGGGGTTTTGGCCATTTCCAGGCTGGTTTCCAGCCATTTCCAGCCTGGTCTTACCTGGTCAGGCTGAGAGTTGACCAGCTAAAACCAGCTTGACTAGCCAAAACCAGCTATCTCCAGCTTAAACCAGGCTGGTCAAGTTGGTTTTAGCTGGTTTAAGCTGGTCATTTTCCAGCCTGACCAGCTAAGACCAGGCTGGGAATGGCTGGAAACCCCCTAATGAAACCCCCTCTAAAACCAGGCTGGTCGACCAGCTAAAACCAGCCAACCATCTTAGGCTGGTTTAAGCTGGATTTTTCAGCAGGGATTACAATTATAAAAGGTTTATAATGAGGAAAGCATTGACTGTCTGAAGCTTTAGAAAAGTAGGCTGCTGCTGATAATGAAGCGCTGAGCCCCCGTGTGGACATTTTAGTGATGACATGTTTGTATCTCAGTGCCTTCGGAGGTCCCGATGCTGCACCAGCTGAGCCGAGTTCAGGACTCCATCACCCTGTCCTGGCCTCAGCCTGACCGGCCCAACGGAGACATCCTGGAGTACCAGCTGCGATACTATGATAAGGTCAATACTGCTGCTGCTACTGGAGAAAAACAGGCTTCTTTGATGGATAAAAAGATCCAAAGATCAGCATACATCTGAAATAAAGAACTTAAAATTATACAATGCCATTTTTTTATTTGTTTATTTATTAGGGTAAAGCAATTTTCAAATTTAACACTTTACCATTGTTGCTTTAAATTGAACTAAATTGATGATAGAGATTTATAATCTCACAAAAGATTTCAGTTTTAGATCAAAACTGTCCTTCTGAACGTTCTATTCATCAAAAAAGCTGATAAATGTTGTCAACTCAATAATAAAAGTATTTTGAGCAGCAAATCAGCATATTAGAATGAATTGTGAAGGATCATGTGACTAATGATGCTAAAATGATTATATACTGTATATATTACTATTCTGCATATCTTTATATATTACTACATAAACGTATATGTAATTAATCCATATGTATATATGTGGTAAGACTATATAAATGGCATGAGATTGTTGAGTAACTGCTGCAGTCATTTGAACTATGCCTTCATGTCAGTATGCAGTGTGGTAGTGTATCATGACATGAGCTCATGTTTATTGTGTGTTTTTTTTATTTGTGTTTGTGTGTGTATCAGGGGTCTGATGAAGACAGTGCTCTGAGCAAGTACAGTGAAACAAACACAGTGACGGTCACAGGTTTGATTCCCGGCTCCATCTACGCCTTCCAGATCCGCGCTCGTAATGAGAGAGGGTTCGGGCCCTACAGCCACACTATCTACTTCAGCACACTCGCATCGGGTACAACAACAACACAACACACCACCTGTCCTTCTAGATTGCATATTCAGAGGAATATAAGTAACGATGTTCTCTTCTGGCTTTAAACAGAGGAGGTCTTCACCTTAGGGGGCCATTACTGATTCTGCTTTTCAGAGTTAATTAATTCATCTTTTTTTCTGTGTTTTACTTAATAAGAAATGCTATTTATTGTCACTATTGCCTCAGCACCAAATGCTGTTTAGAAGATAAATATAGATAG
This sequence comes from Danio tinwini, assembly GCA_903798205.1. Lineage (NCBI taxonomy): Eukaryota > Metazoa > Chordata > Actinopteri > Cypriniformes > Danionidae > Danio > Danio tinwini. The sequence goes on from CAIGQZ010033112.1 coordinate 4,990,449, forward strand.
CCTAGTAGATAGGCTATCTTTATGTGCTTTTTCATCCCCCACTTTTTTAGGCTTTTTTTAGGCTTTTTTAGTACTTATTTCACAGAGAACTAACAGATTATTTCATCACAGAGTCTTTTTTTCCTATGCCGTGATGCATTAAATTGATTGCAAAGGTTCTATTCAAGAAAGAATCTTGAAATAATGTATGACGTTTTCCACAAAAATGTTGAGCATAAGAACTGGTTTTCATAATAAGAAAAACATATACATTTATTATTAATACTAATTATTATTTTATATATGAATAATATATAATAATAATATTAATAAAACTTTAATTATTACATCATATTAATATAATAATTATATATTAGTCATACTATTTATTATTGAAATATGATCATATATTAAATAATAAAATAATAATACATTTTTTATATTATATTATTTAATGCTTAATAAAAAAAAGTAAAAACAAACTGCAATATTTTTTATTTTATTAATATATGAAAAACTCTTTTTAATTCACTAAATGAGCAGGATTGTAAGCATGGAAGATATCTTCTGATAACATTAAAAACTGTGTGAGTGTAATGAAATGTTTTTGTTATATCATCTGATGTTGTCCTTTTTTCCACTTTATAGAAGGACAGTCAAAGCAGATTCAGAATCGTCTGCCTCTTATGATTGGATCAGTAATGGGCGGAGCCGCATTTCTATTGGTTGTGATCGCCATCATCATTGTGTTTGTGTTCCGAAGGTATGAACATTAAAACTCTGCACATCAGATATTAATCATATATACAGTTGAAGTCAGAATTATTAGCCCCCCTTTGATTTTTCTTTTCTTTTTAAAATATTTTCCAAAGTTTGTTTAACAGAGCAAGGAAATTTTCACAGCATGTCTAATAATATTTTCTCTTCTGGAAAAAGTCTTATTTGTTTTATTTTGGCTAGACGAAAAAGCAGTTTTTAATTTTTTTTAAACCCATTTTAAGGTAAAAAATTATTAGCCCCTTTAAGCTATATATTTTTTCAATAGTCTACAGAACAAACCATTGTTATACAATAACTTGCCTAATTGCCCTAACCTGCCTAATTAACCTGATTAACCTAGTTAATCTTAGTTAGCCTTTAAATGTCACTTTAAGCTGTATAGAAGTGTCTTGAAAATGATCTAGTAAAATATTATTTGCTGTCATCATGACAAATATAAAAATTATTCAGTTATTGGAGATGAGTTATTAAAACTATTATGATTAGAAATGTGTTGATAAAATCTTCTCTACATTAAACAGAAATTGCGGGGGAAATAAACAGGGGGGCTAATAATTCAACTTCAACAATATATAATATATTAATCAGATATTAAAGAGATAGTTCACACACAAATCTGTCATCAAATTCCTTGTCTGTATGAAGCACACTTGGCAATAAAACTGATTACCACAGATTGCTCCAAATGTTTTATACTTTCTTTCTTCTGTTGAACACAAAATAATATATTAAAAACCAGTGTTTCTCAACCACGTTCCTAGAGGACCACCAGCTCTGCGCATTTTCCATGTCTTTTTAAGCAAACACACCTGTTTCAGATCCTCAGCTCATTAGCAGAGACTGAAAGACCTGTAATGGGTGTGACAGACAAAGAGACATCCGAAACATACAGTGTTGGGGGTCCTCCAGGAACGTGTTTGAGAAAACTGTTAGAACCAATGTTAGAAACCTGTAACCATTGATTTCTGTAGCATTTGCTTTTTACTTTGAAAGTTAATGGTTACTGGTTTCAAACATTCTTCATAATATCTTCTTTATTGTTCAATAGAAGGAAGAAACTGATAAAAGTTTGAAACCACTTCAAGATGAGCTAATAGTAAATACATTTAAAATTTTGTGTGAACTAACCCTTTAAGCAATAAATAAACATATAAAAGATCATACGAATTAGTGTGTCTTTTTCCACTAGCAAAAGGAGAGAAAGCCCTTACAGTGACCGACTGCAGAGATACATCAGCAACAGAGGTGAGAGACTTTGTTTTGCGTTCTCCAAAATTCACAGCATTTATATGAATTCAGAGAAACTAAATTGTTCACATATATGATTTGAAGCTTGTTTGCACAAAATATTAAGCAGCAGAACTATTTTCAACCATTGATAATAAGAAACAGAATATATTTATATAGATAAATGAGCTAAATTGGCCGTAGTGTATGTGTGTGCATGAGAGTTTATGGGTGTTTCCCAGTACTGGGTTGTGGCTGGAAGGCATCCGCTGTGTAAAACATATGCCTGAATAGTTGGCGGTTCATTTCACTGTGGTGACCCCTGATTAATAAGAAACTACGCCGAAGGAAATTATTAAATGAATATATTATATTTACATAATATATATATATAATGTAAGATGTATTTTTTTATCTATTATTTTAAATATTGCTTGTAATATTTTATATAAAAATATTTTCATATTTTTAAAAGAGTAAAAATGACGCAAAATTGTTTTTAAAAAGCTACTTAAAATATTATTTCATTAGTATTGATTAATGCTGTAATAACAGTGGGAAAACAGTGGACATTTTTTTAAAAAGGGCTGTGTATTATGGATCCTATTATGGAACCGTACCATGGAGTAAAAAAATAAGAAAGTAGATTCAACTTTTATCTCACTATTCTGAATTGTCTTTACAAAAAATATTTTTGTCTTGCAATTTTATTTTTGTATCATAATTCTGAGAATAAAAGTTAAATTTGTTTTTAGAATTGCAAGAAATAAGGTGAGAATTGGGAGAAAGTGCACTCAAAAAACAATGTTTGCTGTTTGTTCAAACTACTTATTTATAGTGAGCTGAAACTACACAGTACTTGAGAGTTTTTGGGGGGACAACTTAGTTGTTTTATGTTCAATCCACTAAAATTTGTAAAAACTAATAAGTTAACTTAATTCCTTCATGTTGCCCCAACACAAATCAATTGTGTGGAACCCAGCATCTTTTTACAGAAAAGCAGTGCAGTTTTGAGTGAAAACTTGTGAATTATGAGATACAAACAACTGAAGCAATAATAAAGATATTGTATTATTATTATTATTTAAAATATATTATTAAGATATTAAGTTTATATCACAATTATGCAAAAATGTGTTTCTATTATCTTCATATCTCATAATAAGGACTTTTGTAAGATAAAACTGGCAATGATCTTATTTTTTATCCCATGGCAGAGACAGGCTTCCATAACGTTCAGGCTACCTTATAATTATCATTACTATGTAATAACTGCGTATCAGTAATGTCTTCTGTCTACACCACAATGAGGAGGAGCTGGTGACAGTTTTGGTATTTTAATGCAGATGTTAAAAGTGCCGTGTCAGGAATTTTTCTGTTTGCTGTGCTGTCTGTGGTGCACATATTTGTGGTATTACTGTAGTTTGAGCAGCGTCATTAAAACCTGTCATTAGATGATCTCTGCAGAGGAACCATAACCGGGATGTTGTTATTCGTCCAGGTGGGGTGAAATATTACGTGGACCCCTCCACATATGAAGACCCCAGTGAAGCAGTCAAAGAATTTGCACGAGAAATCGACCCAGCTCATCTGAAGATTGAGGAGGTCATCGGTGCTGGTTAGTAATCCTGTCAAACTTTCCTGTGAGATAACAATAACTGGGTTTCCAGCAGCCTGCTATAATGTGTATTTTGTTGTATTGTATGGAAAACAAGTGATGGAAATGGCAAATTTTAACAAAGATCTCTTAATTTGCAAAAAAATAAATAAAATGCTTATGCTTACTTGAGGTTTCTTTGGAAAAAAAGAGTTAATGTGAATAATGGGAGACGGATACACATTCGCTAAATGAACTTTGATGTAGCGAACATTACAACTACTCAACTAATCAGCTGTCTACATTATGCTTACTTTGTTTACTGTTGGTCACTAGGTTACCAATACTATTGTCAGCCACTCTTACAACTTGATGGAAATGCATCTAACTCATATTTGAGATTTGTTCTGTTATTTTTATTTTTTTGTAAACTTTGAAAAGATTCACATTAGAATGGAAACCCAGCTTAATCAGTTAAAGAGAGTTCAATTAAAACGGAAAAATCTGTCAACATTTACTCTCCCTTCACTTGTCACAGACTTTATTTGTTTTGATGACAAAAGAAGATATATTGAAGAATGTTGGATACACAACATTATACATACGTATACACAGTTGAAGTCAGAATGATTAGCCCCCCTGAATTATTAGCCCCCCTTTTTTTCCCAATTTTTTTTAACAGAGCGAAGATTTTTTCAACACATTTCTAAACATAAAAGTTTTAATAACTCATCTCTAATAGCTATTATTTTATCTTTATCTGTTTTCAGTTACAGTAGCTTACATATTTTTAAAGTCCATTTCCCCAGAAATAATTAAAATAAATAAATTAAAATAAAAAAGAAGAAAACAAGAACTTTGAATTCAAATTAGTGCATTTTTTAGACTAATGCCTCATCTGCACATCTAAAACTATCCTTTTAGAAAGGTTTGCTATTTTTCAATCAACTGGGAAAATGTGGTGAGAACTAGTTAATTTTTTTGCCTGTTTTCCTTAATTGTTGCCTTAAAGTCAATGTGAAATCAACATTTGCATGTTTTTTTGTTTGTTTTTGCTTTTTGCTAGCATGCATTGTTATTCTTTAGGTAAACAATTAATATATTTTTTTTAAGTTTGTTTTGGTAATCTTCAAAGTCAGACCATTTGCTTCTGCGTTTGAAGTGGCAGTGCTTCTCTGTTAGCTTGATGACTTCAGCCACAATGTTCTTAAACATGCCTCTCTGCTCAATATTACAGTGGCCGAGAGAGCTTAACGTGCTGCAATTTAGGAAACACGTGCAATTACAAAAAACGCCAGCAAATTGAGAAAAGATCTTCATCCGTTTAACAGCACAAGGGCTGCAAATCCTCACAACGGAAACACTTTTTTTTTTAAAAAAAACACACTGCATTGTCACACAATCTAAACGAATTAATAAAACGCCTGCAATTTCTCACAACACTTTCAAATAGCACAGAACACAATGGAAATTGTTCAAGGAGACCCTAAAACGTGATGGACCCGGCTACTTACGTTATGGTTATATGGTTAGGCTAATAAAATAGAAAAAAAAGTTGTTTTAATGTGTATGCATTGTGCGAATTTGCAAACGGATGTAGAGCTTTTCTTAATTTGCTGGCGTTTTTTGTAAACCAACTTTTAGTTGACATGATCTTTAAAGTGTGTGCGTGTGCGCGTGCGCGTGCGTGCGTGCGTGTGTTTCAGCTCAATTTGGGGAGGTGTCGAGGGGTCGCTACAGGCCGATCGGCCGCAGGGAGGCTCTGGTAGCGGTGAAGACTCTGCGATGGGGAGTGACAGAGCGAGAGAAGAACGTGTTTCTCAGTGAAGCAGGAGTCCTGGGGCAGTTTGATCATCCCAATGTGCTGAAACTAGAAGGGGTGATCACTCGCACCCCTCCTGAACGCATCATCACAGAGTTCATGGAGAACGGCCCTCTTGACGCCTTCCTAAGGGTAAGAAAAAGATCTTCCATTCATTATCTTTATCTAATAAAATTATAATTGTGTTTGAATATAATAAAGTGTTTGTATTTGATTTGATATTGCCTTGAGGAACAGCTGCTTCTTAATATAATAACATAATGTATTATTTAAAATATGACCAGATGGAAGGTAATTTAATTATTTATAGAGAATGACCACCTAGATGTCTTTCTTGGTAAGAAAAAATGAATGTTTATTTTTACATTAATTAAATCAATTTTTATATGTATATATTTTTTAAAAGACAATACAAAAGTCCGTCTAGATGCTTTACTAAGGACAAGATTGTCAAATTGAGTTAAATATTTTTTATAATACAAAAATAAAATACATTATTATATTCTAAGAAATTATATTACTTTATTTTATAAATAACAAGATAGAATTCCTCATAGATGCATTTCTTAGTGTTAGAAAATGTTCAATTCAGTTAAATGTCTGCTAATTTACATAAATGAAATACATTAGCATTTTTTTATTAGAAAAAAAGTACATTTTATATGTTATACAATATTATAATTGTATTTTCCCCAATATGAGATATATGAGAACTTCAATTAAATAGTCTATAACGTTTATATATACAGTTGTAGTCAGAATTATTAGCCCCCCTTTGAATTTTTTTTCTTTTTAAAATATTTCCCAATTGATGTTTAACAGAGCAAGGAAATTTTCACAGTATGACACAGTATTTTTCTTTCTTTCTGAAAAAGTCTTATTTGTTTTATTTCGGCTAGTTTTAAATTTTTTAAAAGCCATTTTAGGTCAAAATTATTAGCCCCTTTAAGCTAATGTTTTTTGACTGTCTACAGAACAAACCATTGTTATATAATAACTTGCCTAATTACCCTAACCTGCCTAGTTAACCTAATTAACCTAGTTAAGCCTTTAAAATGTCACTTTAAGCTGTATAGAAGTGTCTTGAAAAAGATCTAGTCAAATATTATTTACTGTCATCATGTCAAAGATAAAATAAATCAGTTATTAGAAATGAGTTACTAAACCTTATGTTTAGAAATGTGTTGAGAAAATCTTCTCTCTGTTAAACAGAAATTGGGGAAAAAAATAAACAGGGGAGCTCATAATTCAGGGGGGCTAATAATTATGACTGAATCTATATTGAAAATAAATATTTCGTTACTATAATTTTATTTAAAATGACAAGATTTATTCAATTATATGTATTGAAATGTTTGTCCTCCTGTGTCTAGGAAAATGAGGATCAGTTCAGCGTGCTGCAGCTGGTAGGGATGGTGAGAGGAGTCGGGGCAGGAATGCGTTACCTGTCAGAGAGGAACTTTGTCCATCGGGATCTTGCGGCGCGAAATGTCCTGGTCAATTCAAACCTGGTCTGTAAAGTGTCTGACTTTGGCCTGTCACGATTAATGAGAGGCCTGGACCACAACATGCCCACTTACACTGCTTCACTGGTGCGTTATGAAGAAGCATACACAAAATGCGATTCAGGATGTGTGGAAATCATTGAAATGTTAGATACAGTATCTAAAGAATCAGTAAGACTTCAGTTGTTCCAATCTATCAGCAGAAAATCAAATTAGTTGATGTTGATGTTTTCTTCCTCACTGAATCAAACATAATAAGAAATCAGTGTAATGTTCATGTGTTTTGTGTGTTTGATGTGTGTGATTCAGGGCAGTAAGATCCCAGTGCGCTGGACGGCTCCTGAAGCTTTCCAGCATCGCAAATTCAGCTCTGCCAGTGACGTCTGGAGCTTTGGGATACTCATGTGGGAGGTCATGTCTTATGGAGAGCGTCCGTATTGGGACATGAGCAACCAAGAGGTGATGTTTACAAATTTCACAGGCATTTTTGCATCCCATGCTCTCAAAAATCAACCAGATGTACACTAGAGGGAGCTGTTTGACACCTGCCTAACTATAGCGTATACTTGTGTGTATAATGTCATAGGTATGACATTGGTATTACAAGGTGACTTATGATGACATTTTTCATGTCACGATTTTTCAAAAGGCTTATAAACTTATAAGCCTTACATAAATTATAAAAGGCTTATAAATGAAAATTCTTTTTTTGAGGAAGTACATATGCTCAAAGTTTCCTATAAGGGTTAGGGCAAGGTGTAGGGTGATAGATAATACAGTTTTCCAACATAATAACCATTACACCTATGAAATGTCCCCACAATTCACAAACACAAATGTGTGTTTGTGTGTGTATCTTGTATTCCTTACATTACAGGGACCAAATGTCCCCAAAACTATATGCCAGAAATACTAGTAAATTTTAACCCTTGTGGAGACATTTTTGGTCACCTTGAAGAGAACGACTCACAAATCACACAGAATGAAGTATTAAAATGTAAAAATACAGATTTTTTTTCTGTGAGGGTTGGGTTTAGAGGTCGGTTCGGGAGAAGAGGACAGAATATACTGTGTGTAGAGTGTGTGCGTGGGTGTGGGTGTTTGCATAGGTGAAATTTTGACTTGCGGACACATTTTTATCCTTATTTTCTTTTTTATTCATTAAATGTAAAAATGCAGTGTGTTATTTTGTGTGAAGGTTGTTTTTAGGTACACTTTGTACTGTATAAAATATATTGATGTCTATGGTGAGTCCTCAGAAAACTTTGAAACCCCACTGCACTTTGTGTGCAATTGACTGCTTTGGATTAATGTTTACAGCAGCATTAGTGTAAGAGTGTGACATTAAGCGGATTTTGGTGTATTTTAAAAGAAGTCATTTTCATGACCTCAATCACTGTGTTCAACTAAATAGTAAAACATTAAAGGCCTGTATTTTTTTTCAGCTGCTTTGATCTTTGAAGTATTTTCCCCTTTTTTAGTTTTCTTTATACGGATTTGAAAGAATTATTCAGTTCTAGAGCTCTAAGATGTGAACTGAGCCAACCTGAACTCAAACTTTGCAGCAAAAACATTTTTGAACTTGAATCACATGAAGCATTATGAAAAACACAGTCCAATTGTCATCTATTCAGCCACTTTATTGAGTACAGCTTGATGGCACTGGATTAAAGCCCTTTTTGCTTCAACACTGCATTAGGTTTTGTAGCATAGGTTTAACAGTGTGAAAACATTCCTCTAAAATGTTGCTTCATTTTGACATTAATAGGGCTGTATTGAATAATTGTCTATGAAATAATTGTTATTATGCAATTAATTGTCTGATTTGGTGATAAATTATCAGTTTTGAGGCCTGTGCAGAAATCTTATATATTTCCAAATATAAACAGTTTATAAAGTTATAGGTAATATATTTGAACATATACAGCAGTCAGTATTTGAAGTGGTTGAAAACCATTCATCAAATATGTCCTAAAACCCTTGTACAACA
>CAIGQZ010033112.1:5004348-5020510 GCA_903798205.1 Danio tinwini
ATATATATATATATATTAGAAAGACACTGTACAAATGCAATTACACACACTGTGTCTGTCACACTTTTACTGGCATTAGTGTCACTGCTGTGCTCTTCTGTTGCTGCTGTAGCTCACCTGCTTCAAGGTTTAAAGTGTTGTGTGCTCAGAGATGCTCTTCTTGTCCTTCATTGTAACAAGTGTTTATTTGAGTTACAGTTACTGTCTTTTTATGAGACTGGTCATTCTGCTCTACCTCTACATGCAGAACTCTGGATGTTTTGTTTTTCAGAGCATTTTCTGTAAACTTAGAGATGGTTGTGTGTGTGAAAATTCAGTAGATTAGCAGTTTCAGAATAGCTTTTTATAAAATCTTACCTAAATATGTTGTTTTTTTAATCTTCTAGCTTAGTTCCTTCTGCTTTTAAGTTCCTATTTCCTCCAAATCACTTGTTCATTCCTTTTTTTTGTATTTCTCTCTCATACAATTACAAAAGGGTTTTGATTTCCCATAGTTTTCAGTCATGTGACTGCCATGAACATCTGGTAAAACATCCATAAAATGTGTTACTACATGGACATTAAAAGATCATATTTAGTTAACATCTCATTGATGATGCAAACTATATAAAAGTATGCAGATGAGCCCATTTTGAACTCAATAAATGCATTAAAATGATAGTTCACTAAAACCTAAAATTCTGTCATTGTTACTTTCTTCACTTATCACAAACCTGTTTGAAATTCTTTCTTCTGTTGAACACAAAGGAAGACTTTGAAACCAGTAACCATTGACTTTCATAACAGTTGTTTTTCCAGTTTCTAACATTCTTCAAAATATCTTCTTTTGTGTTTAAAAGAAAAAAGAAACTTATAAAGGTTTACAATTACTTAATGGTGATTAAATGTTTTGTAAATGTTTGTTTTTTGAGTGAACTATACCTTTAAGCCATATCCAGCGTGTTCTTTACAATGTTTTTTATTGATTGGCATCATCAATAAGGTGTACACTAAGTTTGGTTGTTTACTACAAACCTGATCAAAATGAATGGTGGTCAATGAAGGAATGCTGGTCATTTGTATAAGTGTGTGTGTCATCTGTGTTTGTGTAGGTGATGAAGGCAGTGGTGGATCAGTATCGTCTGCCTGCCCCGAACGGTTGTCCTCCAGCTCTTCACTCTCTCATGCTGCAGTGCTGGCAGGCCGACAGACAGGACCGGCCAGGCTTTGACTCTCTACTGTCCTCTCTCGACCGTCTCATTCGGCACCCGGCCTCGCTAAAGGCCGAACACAGCCGGTGAGATACTCAAAACAACATTAACTACTATCTTATTAAAAGACGACACTTTGTCTCAGCTTTTAAAATATTCCCATTTCTTTTAGTCCCACACAGCCACTCTTAAGCCCCACCCCTACTGACCTGTCATCAGTGAACACAGTCGGTGATTGGCTGACAGCTTTGAAGATGGACCGCTATAAGGACGCGTTTGAGAGAGCGCAGTACCACAGCTTGGAGAGCGTCAGCATGCTTACAATGCAGTAAGTCCAAAACACCAGTGATGGGAAAAAAAAAGCTTTTCAAACCTTCAAAACAATTGAACCAATTGAGTCACAATATGATTCGCTGTTTCGAAGCATTCTAGGGATAGATGCAACAAAAACTCATGGATTAAAATGAGCTTCTTTTAAATATACTGCAATTAATTAATTTAATTTAATTCATTCATTATAACTATAGTCTATCAAATGCAGTATCATTTATTATCATCTATACATTTATTTATAGATTTAAGATATATAAATATTAAGTGTCTGCATAATTGATTTTCAAGGCTTATATTTCTTGTTCTGTTGTGTTTTGCTAAATAGGACAACAAGAGAATTTTTCCTAATATTTTTGTTTAAATTTTACAAATGACTGATTTAAAAGTCAACAAACTCGTAAGACTTATCTGAGATAAGGTAAAAACTATAAAAACTGTTCAGCGATTCTAATAACGCACTGTAAAAGATGCTGGGTTCCACACAATCGATTTGTGTTGGGAAAACATGAAGGAATTAAGTTAGCTTATTAGTTTTTACAAATTTATTTAGATTCAACATAAAACATAAAACCCCCCAGGTTTTTGAGTGTGTAACTAAAGTAGAGCTTAGATCAGGCCCCAAAAAATTTTACCTGACCCTACCCGAGCCCGTGCACCTTGTGTTTGAGCCCGACCCATTCCAACACATTATTAATTATGAGCCAGATTTAAACCCGACTATTTTTAATATGGCTTTATAACAGACATTCTCAATTACAATTCTGATTTCAGATTTTTTCTGCCGTGGCAAGCCTGCTTCATGTGTATGTTTATCGTGGAAGTCCCCATTTTTTTGCTAACATAAGCTAGCAGCGTGCCGCACTTTATGCACTCTACAAAGCAGACACATATGTTGTCACTACTCCCGACTTGTTGAAAATGTTTTCATACCTCAGACTTTCCTCTGTATGTTTACATACCTCTGATTTTTTTTCTGTACGTCTTCATGCTCCACGTTGCACTTAAACTATACATGATACAGCACAGCAGGCCCGGTGTTATGTGTGCCATTGGAGGAGACGCTGTCGCAGGAGCTAGAATGTTGCTGCGCATGACACGCTTTCAAATTTTGCAACTTTGTAGACCTTCACATGTTGCTTAGAACAACTTTGCTAAAATATTTGTATAATATTTCTAATTATGTCATAGCTCTCTACCCAACTAGGCTAATTAATGAGTGAAAAACAAACAAAAAAACACAAATGCTTGATCACGACCCGACCCGGCATGGCCCGAAGATAGGATCAGGAAATATCGGCTGGGTCAAGTCTGGGCTCGGGCTCTAGCAGAGTATCTAAAGTCTAAACTGAAGCTTTGTTCACTAAAATGGCCTTACCAATATGATAATGCACTCTGGACCACTGATTCAGAAAGATTCAAAAAGGTTTTGAAGCTTTATGAAGCAGTGCTTCCAAAGCAGCATCACTACCAAACACAGTTTTACATTAGTTTTCCCCATATATACACATGAGAGCAGGTTAACTGTGTATCTGCAACCATAGTAACACAGATGATTTCACCAACATGCAAGAGGGCAAAGGCATTAGCGAAAATCAAATATGGTAACCACATAGGTTACAAATACTTATCATTGAGTTTTTTTTATAAAGCAACAAAAACTAACACATTCCCAGTATTCACAAAAGTTAATCTGATTTTTTTTTTTGGAATTTAAATGTATGGGGTTTTACAATATGGCTGTGCAATGTAATAATAATAATAATAGCAATAATAATAGCAATAATAATAGCAATAATAATAGCAATAATAATAATAATTCCTTACATTTATATAGAGCTTTTTCTGGACATTCAAAGCACTTTGCACATTTTTTGTGGGGAGGAGGGGTCTCCTCATCCACCACCAGTGTACAGCATCCAGACCACACACCAGCTGATTGGTGGGAGTGATGAAGTCAATTATGATATGGCGATGGTTGCCATAGTGGGCAAATTTGGCCAGGATGCCGGAGTTAATGCTGGCTAATGACTAACAAGTTATCAGTATGATGGTGAAAAACTGTACATTTCTAGTCAAACCATCTTTCTGCAATCTTATACCAAAATTGGAAATAAGGGCAACATTAAATGCTAAAGATGTGGGAGAGCGTTGATATTATGTGATTGTATTGTATTGCAATATGGATCAATTTAGTGTGGATTTTAAATCCTAAAAGTAATTCACAAGAACATGAAAATTAATTGATTTAATGACAATAACTTGTGATGGTAACAACTAAATTAGTTGAAAATAACTATAAATAACTGTATAAAATGATGAAACATGGAATGATAAAAACATAGAATAATAATTGTACCCAGCTTAAATGTAAAATAAAGTTACCTGAGAGAGAGAGAGAGAGAGAGAGAGAGAGAGAGAGATTATTTTTTCAATCTTCTTTATTAAAAAAGTATTTGTTACATAAAATTTCTTTCTTTTTTTATAAAAAGGGTGCAAACAGCACAACACTTTTATAACACCATACTTCTTTAAAAATATTTAGAGTTCATAGTTCTATAAAATTGAAAATCAATTAGAAGTCTTGATTTAATCATAGCAGCAAATACTCTTTCAACGTTATAATCAGATTTTTGCTCGATGTTTTTTCTCTTCTGCTAATATAGATAGCCATTTTATCTTGATGGCACATCCATCTGATTTATATCTTTAAAACTTGACCAGACCAGTGCCTCTTGTGCCTTTACTCTTTGTATGTCCGATAAAAGAGATTTCTTTAAAAAAAGGTCTTCGATATGTGATTGATTTCTACTAGGTTGTGCAATTTCTTGAATTTTTTTGATCTTCTAAAACTTTTATTGACTTTATTATATCTTTTGTGACATTGAAAGTGTATTGTTGACATAACTGCATGATTTGAGCTTTGTCAAATTTCCACCATGTTTGTATTGACTGAAAACTTTCTTTTTCATTTCTAAAATTTACCCAAAAATATGCCAAGGTGTCTTTAAACTGTGCATCACTTAATAAATTTATATTAAAATGCCAGTATGAACTTCTCAGTTTGACAGTATTCAAAATTGCTATGCATGTTACCAAACTGTGATCAGAAAAAGCAGCCGGAGTTATAAAGCAGTTTTTAAAAATGCTAAGATGATGCTTAAAACAATAAATTCTGTCTAATCTTGCTAGTGACAACATGTTATCATAGGAATGTACCCATGTATATTGTTTTACATTTTCATTTAAGTTCCTCCCAATGTCACATAAATCATTTGGTTTAGTTACCTGAATTAATCTTTTACGTGAAAGCATGTGCGGTTCTAAATGATTTCTGTCAATATTATTTTCTGTACAGTTGAAATCTCCTCCTAGAAATAAATATTCCTCACTATTACATTTATTATGTCAGCAAGAGTATGTAAAAACACTAATCTTTCTCCTGGAAGAGTTGGAGCTTATATACAAATAAAGACAAAGGTAACATTTTCAACTTGGGCATGAATCTTTAACAACCTACCTCGTCCATTTCAAGAAAAACAGGAGTGAAGCCATTAGAAAATAAAATAGCAACCCGTAACAAACTTTCTTAGCCTGTAACCTTCTTGGTCTGTAAAGTATCCCTTGCTCGTGAAAAATGTTGTGTTTTTTAGAAAGCGTTTAACATCTGGGAAATAGTCCACAACCTCTACTCCTCTCACATTTTTTGTCATTTTTAGAAACCTCTTTATTTCATCTGCATCATAATTCTGACATGTCCATTCAGTTTGAGAACAACTAGAAGCACCAGAATCAGAAAAGTCGCTCTCATTTCCATCAAACTCTTCTGACTCTTTATCTTTTTCTATTTTTCTTGCTTGTTTGGATTCTGAACTTTTGTCCTTTTTTTTCTTTTTAGAGGTGCCTTGAAGATAGCCTGATTTAAGTCCATTATTAAACTTATATCACTTACACAAACCTCCTCTGAAAGAGACGTTTTAACCTGCATTTCACTAACCTGTACAATATCCATGTTTTCATTTTGTTTGTTTTCATCACTGATTTCAACCGGGATAACCAAATTGCTGTTTTTGTTGTTTCCACCTCCAACTTGATCTAATTCTGTTAGAGTTGTTTCAGATAAAACAATAGTGGATGGCCTTTGTTCAACTGGAGTTGATTCAGGGACATTGTCTGTTTGAATTGTCTGACCAATTTGTACACCATTTTCACCTGATACACTTGGTGTATCTGTGTGACTTTTGTCTGGACAATTGCGTATTAAATGGCTATTTTTGCCACAGCCAAAGCACTTCATCACATCAGTACTTACAAAGACGGTGTAATCAAAGTCATCTATTCTGAATTTCAGATTCAAGTTAAGTTCAGTCCTATTATCTTTTAAGATCATATAAGTAAATCTCCTGAAAGATACTACATGTTTAATCAGATCAGACTTACTCCCAAGAGCAATTTTTTTCATCGGGCCTACTATCTTACCAAAACAGGATAATTCCCTCACTAACATTTCATCTTTAATGAAAGGGGGAAAGTTCGACAAGATGACTTTTTTTGCGGGGGTTGAAAGAGGGGGTATGGGGGTAAATAAACTGCTGATTACTACTCCTTTCTCTACTACCTCATTCGCTTTCTCAACTGAATTTAAGAACAAAACAATAGCGTTGTTCATTCTAGATGCTGCCAGAACACACTCGTCACAATCTCCTACCGCTAAGATGCACTCTTCCACTTTCACCGCGGACACCACTTTCACTCTGTGGCGCCGCGTGAGGGAATCTAAACTAGTGGCAGTGTTTTGGGTAGTCATTCTTCCCAGTGTTACACCGGTCACAGACACCCGAGGAAACAAAAAAACTGACACACCACCAAAAAAAAAAAAAATCGGTCGAGAAAAAAAAATATATATACATATAAGAAAAGAAAGTGATTTGTTTCTGCCGCGGCGGACACAAAACCGCTCTCACTCACCAAACACCTCGCACCTCAAGCATGCACACACACACACACAACGCCACGCATGCAAGAGAGAGAGAGAGAGAGAGTGGGAGAGAGACAGCAGCAAAAGAGGCAGAGCAAATTTTACCAACTGTTTTAAATCTTTCTTGACCATGTGACCAAAACCCAAATACTGAGACATACAGACCGACCAATCAAAATGTGACCACATCGTAAAATCCCCAAAGTCCAAAACACCAGGCACTGATCTAATCAGTATTCCCCCTTTATTTATTATCCCTTTGGAATCTGTATGGACCTTCTTGGTGAAAAAGACATGTTTTCCCAAATACATATAGTAATACATATAGTAATATTTCATTCCTACACTGGGATTTTTAACAACCACAGAGAGTCAGGACCTCTGTTTAATGTCTTACCTGAAAGATGGCGCCCACTGAGCAGTATAGAGTCCCCATCAGTATCTTTAGGACCCATGCAGACTGCAGGTTGAGCGCCCCCTGCTGCTCTCATTAACACCACTTCCAGCAGCTACCTAGCTTTCACTTGTGGTCTTATATCCAGGTACTGACCTGCCGCAGCCTTGCTTAGCTTCAGTGAGGGACCATGTGAGAGTTGCAGAGAGCTAGCTGCCGGCTAATCGTTATGAATCGTTGACAATTCCAAGATGGCCAATGGCTTGGCTACTAACAATCCAGCATATACATAACACAGGGCAATTGTATTTTTTTCCCTTCGTTTTCTTTCTGGTACGAATGAAATTTCCCATCTCAGTGTTATTTCCAGTATATTGTAATACTGATTAGTGACATTTTTGGATTTAAATTGGCTAATCAAAATGGCTAACATTTACATCTAGCATTTTAGGCTTTATTCTTTGACACAGTTAAATCCTACCTGCACACATCATTTGACATTTTCTTTGTTTTCCTTCACACATCACGTCTCATATTTCATCACTGACATCGTTGTTTTGATAAACAAGTGAAGAAAAAACTAGTCACACTGCAAGCTACCAGGTTCCAACTGTTAACATTAGCTACAGTATCTAGATCCAAGAATGGTTATCTATAAAGTTATCTATATCTACTAAACATGGGTAATAGGATAACAGTAATTTCAGTATTATCATATCAATTCATTTATCTTACACAGTTTCAATAGTTTTCAATAGTACTGAATCAATACATTAGAGCAAAGCTAGCAGAATAAAGCAGCAACGTGTGAGTGTTGTGAATCTGCTCTTTGTGTTTTTCTCTCAGGGACGTTCAGGCTCTGGGAGTGAATCTGCTCGGTCATCAGCGCAAGATCGTAAACGCAGCTAAACAGCTCAGGACACACCTCACTCAGGGACATGTGGAGGTCTGATGTTTCTCACAGCGGTGCATGCTGGGACATCCCACAAGAACACTGGTTTAGAGATGAGGACGACAAGCAGAGCCTTGAGTAAAAAAAAGAGGAAGAGTTTCGTTCTGACTTTACTGGCCCATCCGCCTCCCGCCCTCAACCGTTTGTCTTCCTTATTCTACTTTGGCTTTTAGTCCCTCGTTCAGTGTCGCACTACCTCTCACTTTCTTGATTCTCAGTTCATTACTTGATGCCATTCAGTATGAACTTGCGCCTTAAGAACACACAAGAAAGCTCCTTCACAATCAGTTGCAAGGACAATCAGAGACTTTAAATGGACAGAGATTGACTGTTATGTCTTTGCTGGCACTTTTGGTCAAGGGCACTAGATGTTTGATTTTTGAACATCCAAACAGCACTCGAATTGGTTAATAAACTGAAAACCCCATGAGAACACTGCTCTAAAAAAATGTTTCTAATCAGTATTTTGCCATGTTTTCCAGGAAAAATATCTAAACAATGTATTGAGTGTTAATAGTGTTATTCATTCTTTTTAAATATTCCTTTCAAAAGTAGTGGTTCAGTAAGATTTTTTTTGTTTGTTTTTGTTTTGTGTTTTTGATCGAAGTTCAAATATACAAAAAAATACATTATTTATTATTTAGCAAAGCTATAACCACCTAAATCACTGATTATTGCCAATACAGATCATTTTTAATCCCCTTTAATTTTCTTGCTATTAAAGTGCAACCTATGGCTCTATTACCATAATGTAATTGTTTTTTCAAACCGTAACGTTTGCTTTTTTTAAGAATTATAAGTCGCAAGATTTATTGGCCAGGGATAGCCATGTTTTTTAAGATATGCCACTGCTCTCATAGGCAATGCCTAATTTCAAGTAAATTTGACTAATATTTGTGTAGTTTTCACAGCCCAGGCTAATTCTGAAATCGTACTGCTATATACATTTCTGGAGACCGCCAAATGCGTTTTAGGAGCTATGTTTTTTTGCACGCTTTTTCAGATCTCAAATTTCTCTCGCAAGTGCCATTCGCGGCTACTCTTCTCACATAAATCATCCAGAGGCTGCTGTCGACTGACTGACCAATTGACTGACCCACCCTCCTCCTTCCCTAAACCCAACCAATAGTGTTTTTTTAAAGCAGAGATTGACTTGCCTACCCAATTACCTAAACCCAACTGACCGTTTTAAAAAGCAATCCAGAAAAAGAAAAGCCCTCACCTGATTTTTATATTTTCAGATTTTACCACATTCTCACCCTGTTATTAAATAAAAAATTTTGGCTTCTGTTTTTATCTTACCTGCTTTATTCGCCAGATTCGAAGTCCTGCTGACTTACATGGCAAGCCACTAGACAAACTGGAAACAGCGATAAAGCTGTCCACACGGAGGTGAGTGGCTGGAAGAGTGCAAAAGGGCAAAAAGGAATGGCGCCATACTGCCCCGTAGTGTTTGTTTTAAAGATGAAATGCAGCCATATGTTCTTCTGGCTACATAATTCGCGATCTCCAGAAATGTATATACTGTAGGGCTACTAGGGGTGTGACAAGATCTTGTTGGATGAGATCTCGCGAGATTACATCACGACGAGATTTCTCGTCGAGGTGAAAAGTTGTCTTGTGAGTTGAGTAGATGTTATCATGATGGAATAATTTGGTAAAATTGATGGTAAAATTTGCATTGAAGATTGGAAGCAGGATTGAATTTAATCCGCCAATCAAGTGCTTTGCACACACCTGGTAAGGCTGGCCTCTGTGTAGCACATGCCACTCGGTTGGGCGGGCGGGTGTGATGTAACCGCTTTTTTTTTTCTCACCGGCCAAAGGGCTGCTGCGTTATTCATGTACAAGCAGAGGCTGCAACTATAGCCACTCAAATTAACTATGGACATTACCACGTGATGGAATGTCACTTAAGATGTGCTGAAAGTCACATTTTTAAAGTGCAGTACATAAATGTAAACACCGAAATCAAACTATTAGGCTACCATCGTGTAGGACTTTTAGCCGCATTTTGCGATAGGACTGTCCACACAGATGTTTGACAATATTCTCTGCACCTACACACATCTCTAAGCGCGCACACACATACTGAACTGCTGGAGACTCAACACACCCGCCTTCATCATTACCAAACACGTTTATGCTGTACGTGAAAAGCGGATGTTTTCTTTTGCTGGTTCAAGTGACCGAATTCCACACAGGGACTAAAAAAGCTTTTATATGTGTGATGTAGCACAAGTATTTAAGCATGTACATGAGAGAAAAAGAGAGCGCACCATCTGCCACGTAATACTGTTACATCACGTGCAGAAATCACGCCATGGACATTACATCAAGATGACTACTGGTTTAAAAAGGCCTAGATTAAAAGAAAATGGCCAAATGAGAACTTTTTTGTCATAAACTACAGCAAAACAACTTGTCAAGTAGAAAATTAAAAAATTAAACCATGCAAACTGAATAAATACAGGAATGGACAAAAAAGAGCGCTTTATTATCAGCTTTATTGTCAGCGCCCGCTTTTTTTTTTCTGGTCATTGCCCCTTTTGCTGTGTGCTGTGTAATTGCAGTCGTGTAAGAGTCACATTTAAAAGATGATAAAAGCAGGTCATCAAAAAAAAATCAGACACTGTCAGAAAATCCGAATTGACCATCAAGGTCTGCAATGTAAATACTCTGAAATGCTATAGGAGAAAAGGCTGTCAGTAGAGTTTGCTATTTTCTATTTAAATATTAACAAATATTTTGCAGTGTTTGCATGTTCATTGCATAGAATTCAATGTAAACTAATATAAAACTATTGCATACATAAAATTATGGGAATAATTATGGAAATTGTATACATAAAAATGGAAGTAAATTCATTACAAGTTAATTAAAAACACCTAAATTGTTTAGCATTTTATGATTGTTTGTGATTTTTTTTATAAAATATTTGAATTCTAAGATTATTCCATTGATATTCATCATTAAGGATTTCTTAAAAATAGTGTAAAAATAAAGTCTCGTTCTCATGAACCCAATCTCGTCTCGTCTCATCTCGTGGAGTAGGCCTCTCGTCACACGGTTTCAGAATGAGCCTATGTTGAGTTTTCATGTGCATCATCATTTTCATTTTAATCTTTTGGTTTGTTATAGCGCCACCAAGTGACAAAACTTTCCATTTTATCTACTCACATTCATTGAGCTAATATACATTTATTCCAAGTCTAGTGAAAATATGTCACTTTGTTGAAGAGCTGTTCTTTTTTGGCTTTCAGAAAATTGTTTATTTTATTTATTTATATGGTCTTACTGCACTGGTTTAGTTCCGATCAAGTGAAAAACCTTGGACTAGTTTGCTGAAGTATATCAAAACCAGGCTCATTGGAAATACATGCCTCAGCCTACATTTTTTGCAAGACCTAAAATACATTGCACATGGTACGTTTTGTTGCACGTTTCAGATTACAAATCCACTAGAGAGAGCTTTTGCACAACTGTGATACGCTTTTTAAGGTATGTTTTGTTGTATATTTTAGATACACATCCTTCTTCTACACATCTACAAGAAGGCATGGCTTGTTGTACAGATCACCAAGTGAATGAATGACCTAAATCCTTCCCTAAACCCAACCAAGAGTGTTTTCAAAAGCAAAAAAAGTGTGCTTCTGTCATTTTCACCTTCATTTCACGTTAATTTTGTCTTGTTTTTTCTCTCGTTATTTATTTGATGTTTTACAAAGAACTGCATGAAAAGTATCCTTTATTAATTCACATGTTCTTTCAACTATCTTTAGTGTTATAAGGAACAAAACTTGTCTGTGTCATACGTCCCCATAGCGTTCATTTTACCTAGAAACTACAGTCAAATGTATGTGTAAAGTAAGTTTTTGAGGTTTTTGTAAAAAAAAAATTAAGGCCGAAACATGTATTTCCAATGAGCCTGTGTTGCGAAAATTTGATGTTTGATTGCTGTAGCGCCACCTTCAGGCCAGTTGGGACACGTTTTAATGATGTTGTTGTCAGAGCAGATCTATTCCTTAACATTATGAGTCTGTAAAACTTTGGTCAGTCCGATCAATTTAATGGCGCAGCAGTGATCTTTAAAATTCTTAAAAATTACGATAAAATACTATGACATGAAAATATCAGAGTAATATGTTGTTGTTTTAGGGGTGATATTTTTACTGGAAAACAAAATAAAGCATCTATTATGAAAAAATATATTTGCACTCTATGCTACATGTATGGATGTAAAACAAAATCATGCAACGCAGCATACTTCGGAGAAACTGACAGCAAAGTTCTTGTGTTTTGCGAGTATCAATCACACACTACCGCCATGGTAGTTCTCCTCTGACCTGTGACGTTCATCATCTCACCTCTGACCATATATTTCACACACGAAAGCACATGGGTGCGGCTGCGAGCCCGTTTCTCTTCACCCGTCCCAGTGTTTTCCACAGCCCTCCTATGATGTAGCATTGATCACACAGTAATATATGAGCATTGTGAAGTAGCTGTTGCAGTAACTGTGACTATACAATCACCGACTGAAGTGAAAGAGAGAGAGATGTGCTCCTTCTGTAAATATTTTGTGTGTGAGCGTGTGTGACAGATTTACAGTACGAATGAAACTGTTTGTTTTAGTGCTGCTGAAGTGAATCAAAGTGTGTGAGTGAACTCCTCTGTAAAAAGGGAGTGTTTGATTAAACGGTTGTATTGTTGAATCAGTTTGACTGTACAGTCGTTCACCACTGTTCCACTGCTGTCCAGATTTGTAAAATATATATGATTTTGTTTAACGATGACTACTGAATTTATGTTATCGTCCATTCCATGTACTCATCAAGTTGCTGAGATGTAGTTCTTGTTTACCATAAACAGCACAAAGTCAGCAAAATGGCGCGTATCAGAGGGAGATCAGCGAGTGTCAGCTTTACCTGGAAGTGGATGAGATTCTCAGTATGATTTGATAGGGGTTATGAATACAAAATTCACACAGAGCAACAAAACTGAAGTATTTTCAGAGAAAGCTGATATAATTTGAGGTCATTCCTGCTTGTTATATTTGCTAATTATTTCGTATTAAAGGATGCACATATACTGAGGCTTTTAATGGAGAGTTCACCCAAAAATGAAACATTTTATTAGGCTCAAGTAGTTTATTTTTTGTCTGATAAACACAAAAGAAAATATTCTGAAGAAATCTGAAAACCTGTAACCATTTCCTTCTATAGTAGGAAAAACAAACACCAAAGAGAATGGTTACAGGTTTTCAGCTTTCTTCAAGTTTTGTGTTTGTGTGTGTGCTTGTTTACATGGATTACGAGGACACAAATTGTGTAATGATATGGGTATGACCTAGTTGTACTCTATTAAGATGGTTTAAGAGGGCATGCCTTGTGTCCTTGTAATACAATACATTTGAAAATCATACTTTCGACATTCAGAATTTGCCACAGGTTTCCCGTGAGGGTTAAGTTTCGGGGTAAGGTGGGGTAGGGCCGTGTTTATTATGTTTGGTACACTATAAAATACATTATGCCAAAACTCATCATAAACCATACGTGTGTGGAGGGGTACAAAATACATTGTACAAAATACTTACAAATACTACTAATACTACTAATGTAGTCTCTCAATATATCTGCATCCTTCATTGTTTTTTTTACTGGAATACAAGACTAAAGTTTTAATCTTTTAATTGAATTGATTTTAGAAAAAAATTTTTGCACATGTATAATATGCAGTCTACTTAAAGGGTGAATAATGCATTAGTTTTCCAAAGTGGTTGACCAAAAATGACAGTAACTTTTTTACATTGTCATTTTACATGAAGGGACTAAGCCGAAAAGAAAATGAATGAATGAATGAATGAATGAATAGGGTTCTATTTTAACAATCTAGGCACAAAGTCTAAAGTGCATGGTGCAAAAGCATTAGGGGCGTGACTGAATCCACTTTTGCTATTTTAAGAATGGAAATAATACGCTCTGCGTCGCAGGGCATGGTCTAACAGGGTTGTGCTTACTCTCTTAATGACTTATAGGTGTGTTTTGAGCATAATGTGAATTAAACCAATCAGATTTTCATTCTCATTATTCCCATTCCCTTTAAGAGTCAGTTGCGTCACGTCATGGTGCATTTGCAATTTAAATGGCGGACTTTGTAAGTGGAAAAACAACTCTTCACTAGCGAGAAAACAGTTAAACAGACCATCTGCAGCGAGGATAAATAATGAGCCTTCTCCATTATGCCTCTTTACTTTCTCTTTACTCCTTTCATGGGTAAGGAAACTGTGTTGTACTCACTCAACTAAAGACATCCATTAGCCTACATATTTATTTTCGTTTGTTAAGTGCAAAGATTTGTTTTTAAAATTATTTCTAAATTCTGTTCTAATTTCCAGCAAATGAATGAACAATAATAACGAAGTGTAGTCAAAAACTATCGTCACCTTGGAATTATAAGGTTCTATATGACATTTTGGTCAAACTTGAGTTAGTGACATTTTTATTAAATTACAACTTATTTACATTATGGGATTTTTTTATAAGTTGTTTACATTTTAAGACTTTTTATTTAAAAAACAAATGTTACACATACAGTTTGCTATGGAATGCAAAAACTTTGAAGCTCAATATCTCAAAATCATTCAGAACGCAGATAGAACCTTATAATTCCAAGGTGACGTTATGTCCAAACACACATCCTATTCTTACGCCCCATGTGGTGATGAATACTTCTCGAAAACCCTACAGGTGGACAAATCTAAACGTGTTTTTATAAAAAAATATAAATATACATGTAATAAATAATACTGCTAATAATAATAAGATTATATAAATGCAAATTGTCATGAATGAACTGAAAAAGCCCCCCGAGATGAAGGCAGCATAGAGGCAATAGTTTTTATATTTATGTAGAAAATAATAATTTTTATAACATTTTATTTTTAATCCTTTAATTTTTTTCATTTGTAAAAATGTTTGTGTATTGCTGTACATCCTGTGTGTATTAAGCAAAATGTAAGCGATTGGACCCACATAGGCGCATAACTAACAAGCTCTGCGCTGGATTTAAACCAGTTTTTAGATGGTCAGTGCTGTGGCCTATTTCAGTTCGTCAAAATTGCAGTGCGCCAATGATGCGCCTTAACACACCCTCTTTTTTAGACCAGCACACCCATGAGTCCACAAAATAGTGCAAATGAATTTGCTATTTAAACAACGTGGTGCAAAACGTGAAAATTAGGGTTGCGCTGGTCTGAAAATAGCAACAAATCGCACCAAACACATCTTGCACCTAATTGCGCCGGGTGTATGATATGGCCCTTAATGTTCCTTTTTAATAACTAATGTTAACTGTATTGTTTTTCACAAAAATGTATAGCAGCAAAGCTATAAATTTAATTAACATAATAATAATGATAGTAATAGTAATGATAATAATAATAAGTAAATAAATACATGACGAATGGTGGCAGGAATTAAAATATAACCTTTCATATGAATCTGGATGGGTTTTTGATGGAAAGCCCTTGTGCATATTATGTGTAAACTACCCATATGTTACATAAATACCCATATGTTGCAATACAATGTGCACACCCACTTGCTTTGGTCACTGAGCACCTACATGGTACACTTCATGGTACACAAAATATTGTCTTCAGAGCTCGTACGGTCATGGAAATGGATTTTGACATTGCATTTTCCAGTCCATATAGCTTTGGAAAAACAAGCACATTTAATATTTTTGTAACTCGCTGAAATTTGTTAAACAAACATCTGTATACTTGAACAAATTTTAATTGATAATATTGCTAATACAATTGTGTGATCCTTCACCTAATTATGGAGTGTCAGGATTACGGAGATCAGAAGTCCTCTATGGTTGGCATCATATCTTTGTATGTGTTGCCCTGTGTGTTGTCCTCGGTGTTTGGCATCATCTCTTCACAGGATCACATCAATGGCGCTGCACAAAATATCAATCAGACAATGAAGATCATCGATTGTTTTTTAAAGAACCAATATCTTAAACATGGCGATTTTGTAATGGCATGACAGCTCACTGGGAGTGCTTGAGCTAGCTTACTGAAAATGAAAAGTCCTTTTGCATATACCCCATTAAAAGAACTGTCTCCAACTTGCACAAAACAACCACCTTCGCTACAAGTAGTGACGCTACTAGCTTAACTACATACACACGGTGTGTGTGTGTGTGTGTGTGTGTGTGTGTGTGTGTGTGTGTGTGTGTGTGTGTGTGTGTGTGTGTGTGTGTGTGTGTGTGTGTGTGTGTGTGTGTGTGTGTGTGTGTGTGTGTGT
>CAIGQZ010033112.1:5020610-5041262 GCA_903798205.1 Danio tinwini
GTGTGTGTGTGTGTGTGTGTGTGTGTGTGTGTGTGTGTGTGTGTAATTTAACAGCCATTATTTTACGTATTTTTATGTATATATATTAGGGCTGGGCCGATAATTGATACATCGAATCGTGATAAAATTTATGTCTATAACAATGTTAAGCTCTGGCCTTTTTTATTCTATGTTGATCTAAAAGCCAATCACACAGCAGAAATGTGCAACAATGACAATCCAAAAGTGGGTTGATATTAGTGATATATATAAAAAATTTTGGCCACTGAAAATGTATAGGCCAAAAATATGTTGTGCTATTCAATGGACCCTCACATTTTTGTGGCTTCAATCATTGTTGGGGTATTCTTTTAAATCTGGAAGCATTAACAACTGAAAAAAAATCTTGTTTGTTTTATTTAGGCTAGAACAAAAGCATTTTTTTCTTTTTTAAGAACCATTTTAAGGTAAATATTATTAACCCATTTAAGCATTTTTTTTTTTTTTGCGATTGTCTACAGAACAGACCATCGCTATACAATAACTTGCCTAATTACCCTAACCTGCCTAGTTAACCTAATAAACCTAGTTAAGCCTTTTAATGTCACTTTATGCTGTATAGAAGTGTCTTGAAAAATATCTAGTCAAATATTATTTACTGTCATCATAGCAAATATAAAATAAAACAGTTATTAGAAATGAGTTATTAAAACTATTATGCTTAGAAATGTGTTGAAAAAAACTTCTCTCAGTTAAACAGAATTTGGGGAAAAAATAAACAGGGGGGCTAATAATTCAAGGGGTCTAATACTTCTGACTTCAACTGTATATATTTATATATATATATATATATATATATAGAGAGAGAGAGAGAGAGAGAGAGAGAGAGAGAGAGAGCTTTTTAGATGTATTTTATATGTATTTTTATATGTATTTTCCGATAATGTAATGCAAATTTATTGACAGTAATAAATTTGAATGTGCATTATTTATTATTGTTTACCATGTATTTACCATTATTTACCAGAAAGTCTTAAAAAAGTCATGAAATGTAACATAGATTAGTAAAAAGCTATATATTTGCAAAACTCATGCTACACTTTGACCTTGCTGAACTGAACTTAACTGTCCATTAAATTATGCAACAAAAAAAAAGTTGTTTGCACAGTCTGGTAGATCACATCAATAATTTGCTCATCTCACAACATCTTAAAATCAAAAAACAACACAAGGAGTAACACCCAAATGTAAAACACATGCCTTGAATATTACACTATTCTTTGAAGCTCTAAAATAACATCCAGCAAATATGTGCTTTTTATTGCAAAACAACTCAAGACTGAGTCACCCTGAAGAAACAAAAACATCCATTACTTCACAACATGCGGTCCAGCTAACACTCTATAGATAGTATCCCATAGTGCCTTTCTGACCAACCATTATGACTCATGTACCTGTCCTGACCATCAAAGATTTTCTTTTATGCCATCCAAATTCACCTGAAACTCCAGCTTTACACTACTGAATAGCATTTAGCCAAATGTTAAATGCTTTGCAAATGTATATATTCCGAGTTGATATGAAAATACATATTAGGTTTGAGCTACGGCACTGTCCTCTTGGTTAACCAAATCACTTATTCCTTCTTTTGATGTAAACATACAATTAGGCCTTGTTTGTGTAGGCCTCTGGTGTTTGACCACTATGTATTATCCCTTAAATGGCCCTATATTACACAGTCAGTCCAGTTAATCTCAAATTTTCTCAGTAATGCAAGCATCTGAAACAAACTGCATGCAGTTTCTGAAGACATTTCAAAAATGATGGTTCAGGTGTGTTCAAAGTTATTTTTTAATTGGATCAACAAAGAAAATAACACATTTGGTTATAGTTTGCAAAGCATTTACGTTAGCATAAGGTCAGAATCTAAAGATAAAAAAACATTTCATTTTAATTAATGTAAACGCTGCTATCTGAACTTTGGTGTACACAAATCAAATGGACTAAGATCCATGTTTTTAGCAGTGCCAGTGCACTTGATTGAATTTAAATGGTGTTGTATCTGTATCTTAAGCTGCCAAGCAAACTCGAAATTATTAATGATATGTAATGAACCAAAAAACAAGACCTAAAAAGGACCGAATGCACAAACATACCTGTTTTTCCTTGTCATTTTCATGTTGTCCATTACTTCAATGTAACCATTTGAAATATGTCTACTTGCAGCAAATTTATTTGTGTTTATGCTGGAGAAATTCCTCCCATTGTTGAAACTAATTTAATATTAAGCTCTTCATTAGTTCTCAACTGCTAAAGATATTGTCATTACATGTGCATACATACAACAAATGCAATCAGCACATTGCACAGCTTGTTATTTTGGATGTTTGTTAATGTCATTTGTAAAATGTCCATCAGAAAGGCCTGTTTGTTCAGATAAGTTTGGTTTTATAAACAATGGTGTGAACATGATCGAATGGTTCACTTTCATTTCTTTGTTTGTGTTTTTGTTTGTCGGCACCAAATCTAATTCCAAATTTGATTAACACATTTAGTTGTGTTTCACTTAGCATTCACACTGTATGTTTTTAGATGAAGCCTAAAAATACAATTTGGTTCCATTAGTTTTTTTTTTCAGTCTGATCTCACGAGGAAACGTAACTATTTTATTTTTTGTCAGTTTAGTGGCTAATTCAAATTCATACAAGCTCAGTTGTACGAACATGTATGGCTTTGAAAAGGAGGTGTGACAGCAAACCCCACCCCGAAACCCAACCATCATTGGGAGATGAGCAAATCGTACTAAATTGTATGAATGAGATTGTACGAATTCATACGAATTAGCTGCTGAATCAAAAAGTTACGAATTGCCAAGAGACTGTGCTGTTGTTGTTTATTCATGTTGAATCTGACCATATGACTATCATGGAAATTCGCCAGGTATAGCAAAGAATTCTGGCCCAGATTTGGCAGCAGGTGTTCATCTGGCACTGGCATACAGCATGTGGGCCAAATAGGGTCTGGGTTTGGCAAAGGTGGCACCATCTTTGAGGCAGCACACAGGACTTGGGCCAGATATAAAATGTAACATTTGGACCAGGTGTTCAAAATTGATATGTGTGAGCCGTGTAAGTTTGGCCCATCTTGACCTACTTTTAAAATACATTTAAATAAATAATTTTTAAGTAAAGAAAAAAATTTGCTTCGAGAAAAAGCATGCCCATAGTGCAGCTAATGCTTCATGGGTTTATTATATTCATTGCAGTCGTGACACGCCAATATATCTGGCCCAGTTCAGGCCCAGTTATTGGTTATTAACTTGGCTGAGACTTGGCCCAGAAATGGTCCATGTTTGGCCCTTGTATGGAAGCCAGACTTGGTCCAATCATGTACCGTAATTCACTGCGGCATGTGGGCTAAACAAAAGCTGGTTGTGGGCCAGATCTGGGCCAGAGAAATGTTGCTATGTGGGTCATGTATTGCAAGATTCTGACTAGTAAAAAGCATTTTCGTCTTCCTGGTACAACTCATAATGACAACTTAGAAATTGGGAAGACTACAAACTTGTAGTGCATCCCTGCATGCCATAGGTGAGTCATTGGTACCACTAACAGGATTTCCGATAAATGAACAAATCGAATGTTTATCAGAACGGTCATTCACACAATGGTTAATACAAAGTAGGCTATTTTACGTTAACCTTCATGTTGTATCATTTTTTTAAACAGCTTGAATTTTTGTAGTTAACCACATATAAACATTTGTCTTGAAATAAAATCCTATGTACAAATTCTCATTCTCAAAAAAATAAGTCATGTTAAAAGTCATGAACGCAACTTTAATAGTTTAGGTTTTGACCTGGTGTGGTGGTATCTGTCTGACCAGTCTGTCACTGCACATAAACAATAAAGGCTATTGTTTAGGAGTCCTAAATTAGGACTGAAATATACAGTATTCATGTTCACTGAAGGAGAACAGATGCTCATTTATCGGACAGCCATCGAGGATCCTGCACCTCAAAACAGACAGAGTCTCCATAATGGTGGAATGTTAGACGGCAAAAGTTGTTTTGGATCATCTGGAACATCCTGGTATCTGTCAGCTGCTTTGGGACAGGTCTGCTAAATGCTTATCTGACTTATCTTATTTATAAAAGTGTTGACTGAAATGTTTTTGTTTCAGGTAACCTACGCAGAAAGTGGTAAAGATGATGGGCAAGGATTTATCAAACACATTCATTTTGAATGACAGATTCAAAGATTTAATGATTTAGTTCATGGTCAAAAACATAAACCAATTTCATTTCATTCATTTCAATCACACAAAAAAAAACCCTACTGGAAACAAAAACTACAGAAATCCATTACAAATGCCAGTAAATCCAATTTAAATTTGAACTAAAACCAGTTCATTTAAATCGTTTCAATAGGGTTTTCATGACAAAGTATTCAGCTGGGATTTATTGTTATAACATATCATCAATAAAAGCAAAAATACCAGCAGAGACCCACAGCTTACATTAAAAAACATTTAATTTCCATTAAAACAATTTAAACCATTACAAAACCATCAGAACTTCTGTTGATATTTTTGGATATTGATAATTCCATTCACAGTGTCCCAGTCTGTCCTGATCCACACTGTATCCCTCACTGGGCTCCTGAATTCCTGGTATCCTCTTCTGTCTACCTGTGTGAGCGACGTCCTCCTCCCTCCTTTCTTGAATCAGCTAAAAGTATAAATACTGATGTCAGACTGCTTACCTTCTGTTGTCCTCTGACAGTCAAACAAACATGCTATACATCAGTTACTAAAATTACATTGGGACTACGTATTTAGAATTTTTGCAAGGTAAGTGAATATCGCTTTCAATCTGACATCTTTAATATTACAGAAAATAGCTAATTATGGCTAATAGCTAATTTGATGAGATGTGTTTTTTGGTATTCCACAATTTTTTTGTTATTAGAATTATGGTAACATGTAAATTCATTTTATTGTAGTCGGAGTTTTGTAAAACAACATTATTTGTAAAAGTAGTGGGATATATTAGTATTTTAGATATACATTATTAAGAATATCAAATGTTTTGATTCATTGTGTATGAATTAAATTACACCCACAAAACATATGTAATACATATAATGTACAAAAACAAGTAATGAAAGAGAGTGTCATGGTCATGTAATAGATTTGTTACTACACTGTAAAACCCAACAGTCAACTGAATCAAATAAAATGAGTGTAGTTAACTCAAAATTCACTGAAAGTTAATTCTACTCATTTGAAAAGAGTTTTAAACTCAGCGTTGAAGGTAATGAGTAAATTAAATACCTCGTTACTTCAACTTAAATGGAGTAAGTTCACAGTACTCATATAGATTAGTTATTTAACTCAAATGGTTTGTAGCAATCATTTCCTCAAATGGTTTGAGTTGCCTTAACTTATTGGGTTTTACAGTACTCAGTTGGTTTGAGTTCTCTTCATTTATTGGGTTTTACTGTGCTTAGATTGCTTCATTTACTCAAATGGATTAAGTTCACAGTACTCATTAGGATTAGTTTTTGAACTTAAATGGTTTGTTGCAATCGGATTCCTTAAATGGTTTGCGTTACCTTAACTTTTTGGGTTTTACAGTGTATGAATTTTAAATTATAATCTACTATATTTAAGTAATTTAGAGAGAGAGAGAGAGAGAGAGAGAGAGAGAGAGAGAGAGAGAGAGGACAAGCAGGGAATCTGCTTTGCGTATGTGGTAATTTTAATATTGTTTAGATTTTCTTGTCAGTCTTGTTGGTCTCAGTGTCCTCCAGAAATCATGCCACCCGCCATATCTGGTGAAATAAACCACTGGTGGAGACAAATGAGGTTCCGCCTTCAACATAAAAAGGGATGGAATGAAATGTTGGATGAGACCTTCCTAATGCAGACCAAAAGGTGAAGAATTGTCTCTTATTAATACAATAATTAGAAAGTACATATGCATTGATCGATCTTTTAGATTGAATATTTGATTTAGACTTTTCTCTCACTAATAAAATAAATAAATAAAACAAAAATGAAAGAAGGTGAGAAAACAGCAGTTAAGAAGTTCTGTGATTTACCATCATCAAGTCGACTGATGAGAGCTTATGATTTCCATCTAATTATTTTTGTGCATTTGAAAATATTGCATAAAAATGTCCAATGGAAGTAAAAAAAAAAAGTATGCACACAACTGAATTACATAAAGTTTTTTAAAATGCTCATACGATGAAAACACATTTACCGAATAGATTTCAGCATGCGGGGATGGCACGGTGGCTACCCCTGGTCCCTGTTTTCGTGTCAATTTCCTCCAGGTGCTCCGGTTTCCCCCACTGGCACTATAGCTCATTTCAATGTGGATGTGTCATTGGCCCATGAACATTTCCTGCTTGTTATCTAACTAATTCATAACTGTAACAATAGGCAAATCAATCATAACTTAATATTAAAACAGCTATCATAACATTATTTATAAATATGTGGCTCTTTTTGGATTTTCAGAAGCTATAGAAATTAAAAATGTACAACAGGAAATACGTTGGGACCATTGTTTTTGTTTACATCCCTCAAAATGGTCTATAGGTGAATTAGATGAACTAAATTGTCCGTATGAGTGTGTGTATGTGTGAGAGAATGAGTGTGTTTGGGTGTTTCCCGGTACTGGGTTGCAGCTGAAAGAGCATCCACTGCTTAAAACATATGCTGGAACAGTTGGCGGTTCATTCCACTGTGGCGACCTCTGATAAATTAGAGACCAAAGAAAAATGAATGAATGAATTTTAGCTTGCTCATCAAAAAAGTAATGGGATTTTGATTAAACATAGTGTAATCGGACTACATTATTGAACAAACCCGTGGACTTAATGGCATTGCACAACATCTGAAATGTTGTATTGGTCATTCTTAAATCCCTCAGATTAAGTCACGCTCACTGTGTTTCGTCATTATCTTTTGAGGCTCAAGTAATATATAATAAAAAAGCTCCACAATAGCTTCTACTGCTGCAAATTCTTTTTGATATTTGGCTCTTTGACTCGTTGAATGGAAACGTGCTTTATTTACAAATGTTTTTTGCAAATGTGATATTGCAGTTTTGTGCATTTAATCTAATTTAGCATCTTTGGATGGAAACATAGCTAATGACAGTAGAGAATATGTCTTTCAGAATTATCTTGATATAAAAGCATTTATTTTATGTATCTCAGAATAGGAAAGAGTGTGTGTGAACATCACAATAAAATAGCAGTTAACATATGACAACTTTTAATTCAGTCTAAATTGACTATAGAAAATTGTTAAGAAGTTGCAAAGAAAAATTGTTTATGAAATGTAAACCACAACACATTCCATTGCAAACATTATTTAATGTAAAGCATGTCCTGATTTCAGCTGTAGTAATTTCCTCTATGTTCTGCAGAGTAAACGACATCCCCCTGTTTTCCGCCACTAAGGAGAACAATGCAGCCTGTATAAAGAAACTACTTGACTGTTCATCTACTGATATCTTTGAGAGAGGTAAATAGCACTTTTTGCCAGTATTTACTGTGACACTAAATCAGATTTGAAATAAACAGGATACATGTGGCAAAAATGGCACAGAAATGAAGACAAATGCCACAGATTTAAAATAAGTGGACAGAAAAATGTCCTTGCGCTGTTAATATAAATAATTATGACTGTTGTGATCAAAGTGAAATGTGAAAAGGACTTTAGAGTGTCAATTCATGGCACTATATGTTTTTAAACCTTTTGTCTGTGCAAGTTGCATTAGATTTCTTTGAACTTTTTGCAGTGCTCATAATCAATCCAAACGTATAATCAATCCAAACATTTCCACTGAAATGAATTATGAATGCAATAGCCAATCAGAGTGCGTAGCACGCTGACAGAAATTTCACCATCACAGCTCTTTGAGAGATTTATATATATTTTTAGAGCAATGGGGCTGCATATTTTAGTATATGTGTCTGCCTGGGCTACCTTGCAGAATGGCTAAACACTAATGTACTGAACTATTTGTGCCTGGGCTTCTTTGCAGACAGGCTTAACACTAGTGTACTATACCATGTGTGCCTGGGCTACCTTGCCATAAGGGTTAGCACTAGTGACTTAAGCCACTTTCCAACTATCGCCCCTGCTGTGAATTTTCTTTCTATTTCAAATATTTTAATGTCAATATTATTATTCCCCTTAACCATTTTTTTTTCAATTGGCTACAGAACAAACCATGGTTATACAATGTTTTGCCTAATTAATATCATTTCCAAGTTACACTAATTAACCTAGTTAAGCCTTTAAATTGCACTTTAAGCTGGATACTAGTGTCTTAAAACGTAGTGAAATATTAAGTACTGTCATCATGGCAAAGATAAAAGGAATCAGTTATTAGAAATTAGGTATTACGATTAGAAATGTGTTGAAAAGGGGCAGCATAGTGGTTCAGTAATTAGCACTGTCGCCTCGCAGCAAGGAGGTTGCTGGTTCGAGTCACTGCTGGACATTTCTGAGTAGAGTTTGCATATTCGCATGGGTTTTCTCCCGGTGCTCCAGTCCAAAGACATGTGCTATAGGTGAATTGAATAAGCAAAATTGGCCGTAGTGAATGACTGTGTGTGTGAATGTGAGAGTGTATGGGTGTTTCTCAGCACTGGGTTGTGGTTGGAAGGGAATCCACTGCGTAAACCATATGTCGGAATAATTGGCGATTCATTCCTCTGTGGCGACCCTCTACGGGACTAAGCCAAAAGAAAATGAACAAATGTGTTAAAAAAATTTTCTTGCCATTAAACTGAATAATTCTGACTTCAACTGTATATATTCCACACCATATACATACAGTTGAAGTCAGAATTATTAGCCCCCCTGTTTATTTTTTTCCCCAATTTCTGTTTAATGGAACAAATATTTTTTCAACACATTTCTAAACATAATAGTTTTATAAACTCATCTCTAATACCTGATTTATTTTATTTTTGCCATGATGAAAGTAAATAATATTTTACTAGATATTGTTCAAGACACTTCTATACAGCTTACAGTGACATTTAAAGGCTTAACTAGGTTAATCAGGTTAACTAGGCAGGTTAGGGTAATTAGGCAAGTTATTGTATAACGATGGTTTGTTCTACTATAGAAAACAAATATAGCTTAAAGGGGCTATTAATTTTGACCTTCAAATGGTTCTTTAAAAATTTAAAACTGCTTTTATTCTAGCCGAAATAAAACAAATAAGACTTTCTCCAGGAGAAAAAAACATTATAAGACATACTGTGAAAATTTCCTTGCTCTGTTTAACATCATTTGAGAAATATTTAAAAAAAGGGGAAAAAATCAAATATATTATTTATATAATATATAATCAATTTATATCATACATAATCAATTTATATATAATATAATCAATTATATATATATATATGTAAACTTGCAGGCAGCCAGGCAACAGAGTGGTGACATAATGTGCATGTGTCCTATCGGTTCAGCCAACACAATCTGATGGCAATTCGTTTTAGTGGCTAATTTGTATGAAGTCGTACGATCTAATTTGTTCAATTTAGTACGATTTGCTCATCACCCAATTACAGTTGGGTTTAGGAGCGGGCTTGGGTGCCATGCCTCCTTTTTAAAATCATACATTTTCGTACAACTCAACTCGTACGAATTCGTACGACTTAGCCACTAAACTGACCAAACGTAAAATACTTATGTATCCTCGTGAGATCAGACTGGTTCAGTATGATTGTTTTACCATGCCTAGAATTCCAGGCTGAGAACAATTAGTAACAGTTACAACGGTCCCGCACGATAGTGGATAAGCAGCTTTATACACTCTCAGAAATAAGGGTACGAGGGCTGTCACTGGGGTGGTACCTTTTTAAAAGGTACACATTTGCACTTAAATGGTCCATATTGATACCTCAAAAGTATATATTAGTACCTACAAATTTTAAGAGGAACACTTTTGTACTTTTTAGGTACTAATATGTACCCTTGAGGTATTAATATGGACCTTTTAGGTACAAATTTATTCCTTTTGAAAAGGTACCACCCCAGTGACAGCCCTCGTACCTTTATTTCTAAGAGTGTAGGTATGACTATGTGTGCCTGGGCTACTTTACAGACATGCTTACATTACTGTACTAGACTATGTAGTAGTCTTTAGCTCTAGTCACTTATGTGGCATTTGGGTTACCTTGCTCAAAGGCTTAGCCCAAGCAGTAAATATTTTAAAATGGCGGATATTTGAAATACAATGTTTTATTTGTCACTAATGCTAATGATGTGCATCTGGACTTAGCATAACATATTAGCACAACTAAATGAACTAGTTGAACAAAATTGAACCCTTGAATTGGCTGAACAAGACAAATGTTTCAGCAGCCGAGTATGACATTACAAAGTCAATAGCAGGTCATCTGTTGCTTCCGAACATGTATTTAAAAAACTGATGTTAATGTTTAAATACATGAAACTTGTAATCAATGGATTAAACTAAAGGATTATCTTCACTTATTTTAAATGCTGTTTTCAGACAGCTATCCCAAAAACGTAATGTAGATTGTTATTGCAAACAATACAAGGTATTTACAGTAAATGTTAAGGAGCAAGCCCATTGGCTGCTTACCTACACCATATATAACGATGTGCTTGGAAGCAGATTGGATAGAACTTATAGCTTTCGTTTCATGGCAGTTACATGGCAGAAATTTAGCTTTAATGTCTAAATATCTAACATTGCACTGAATGATGAATACAGATTGTAAATGTGGGTCTGGCGCTGTGTGTGTTTGTTGCAGGTGAGCTTGGAGAGACAGCTCTGCATGTTGCTGTGATGAATGATAACTTTGAAGCAGCTGTGGCTTTAATGAATGGAGCCCCGGAGCTCATCAATGAGCCCATGACATCTGAACTCTACCATGGTCATTATTAGAAACAGACACTTCCTCAAACATTTAAATACGACTGTTCACACTTAAAGATTTCAAGCAAGTATGCTTTCATTGACAGGTTTAACTGCTCTTCACATTGCTGTGATTAATCAGAATCCTAACTTAATCTGGGAGATGATAAAAAGAGGAGCTGATGTGACAACACCCAGAGTCACAGGCATGTACTTTCGCAAAAGAAGAGAAGGCCTGTTTTACTATGGTAAGACACACTCAATATATATATATATATATATATATATATATATATATATATATATATATTTATGCTCATTCAAACTATTTATTTATAATAAGCTGAAGCACAATTCTTGAGATTTCATTGGGACAACTTAATTCTTTTGTTCAATCGGCATACATTTGTTAAAAGTGTTAACTTAATCGATTTGTGTTGGGATAACATGAATGAATTGTGTGAAACTTTATTTTTTACAGTGCATTTACTTCTATTGTGTAAATCATTTTTAGCTATTGTTTGTATGGTCCCCACTTTGTTAGCTACTATATGGTACTTGCATAAAAAAAAGAATAACCATTAGGTATAATGTCCATATTGTGGTCATGTTGTATTGCAAAATGTTGTTGAGGTGGGATACTGTTAAGGTTAGCAACAGGTGGTTTACTGGCAATGGAGGTGTCAGTAAACCAAAGGTGGATTAAGTGGAATTTGGAGGGTCAATGGTGTAATTATAGATTTGCTAAACTGTAATTACATGCAGAAGGACATTATACAGTAGTGGCCTAAATTTTTGGAGGGCACATTTACATTTGCATAATATTTGCTTAATTACCGTTAAAAATTAAGTAACGGTTTAAATGTGAAAGAGGAAAAAGTTATTTGCTAAATAAGAAACAAAAGCTGTCAGGAAATAAATTACACACTGATTCCAATATAATATTATATACACTCACCGGCCACTTTATTAGGTACACCTTATTAGTACTAGGTTGGAGCCCCTTTTGCTTTCAGAACTGCCTTAATCCTTCGTGGATTCAACAAGGAACTGGAAGTATTCCTCAGAGATTCCCGCTTTATGACATGGTGCTTTATCCTGCTGGAAGTAACTATCAGAAGACGGGTACACTGTGGTTATCATAAACAAATGAAATGCAGAACTCTCTTTTATGCTCTCTTTGCACAGCTGCAAAATATACTTAGAAAACAGAGCAACATCAGTATGTTTTAGTACAAAGGGCCAAGAAATACATTTTTCCAGGCTGGACATCACTTTGGATAAACAACGTCTACTTTAAAAGTGCATCATGTCTAAAATTTTCTGTAATTTATTAGATAGTAGTTAACACTTACCATAAAGTGTGTTTGTTTTTTTATGTATTTTATTATAATACTATGTATAATACTTTAATTTTATATAGTATAAATATTATATCTTTTGTATTGTAATTAATATAACTAGGGGTGTAATGGATCACAGTTGATGCGTGATTTGTACGGATCAAAAACCACCGTTCGGAACACACGTGACCAGCAGATATATATATATTTTTTACTTTACTAAATTTGTAAAGGTCGCATAAAGATCGCCACTTGCGTCATTCAAATCCCATGTATGAAAGCATTTAGGATTTCCTGTAAAATATAATGATGACGGAAGAAGTTGTGGTAGGTTATTAGGGATGTGGTGGGTTTCTTAATTTATTAAAGATGCTTTCTGTCACTACTTGTTTAGCCTGCATGTGTAAGCTGCACAATTAATCATTAAATGATTGGGATCTCAACACCCACTCAACATAAATCATAAATGATGCTGATTTGCATATGTTTATTAATCCTTTGAATCGCTGCATTCAAATCTGTTTAAAA
This sequence comes from Danio tinwini, assembly GCA_903798205.1. Taxonomy (NCBI): domain Eukaryota; kingdom Metazoa; phylum Chordata; class Actinopteri; order Cypriniformes; family Danionidae; genus Danio; species Danio tinwini. The sequence continues at coordinate 5,033,388 of CAIGQZ010033112.1, forward strand.
CACGCAAAAATCTTTAGTATTTTGAGTTGGTTATGAAGTTACAAACAGTCAAATAACACAGTACTGGGTACTGGGATAACAGTTTATAGTTTAGATTAAACCACTAAAGTTTATGGTAAAGATTACAATCACCATCATATGCACTTAACTTGATGCTCAAAAATGAAAGTTGTAAGCATGAAATTACATTATTTAACCAATAGGTGGCGGCAACCAGCCATCAAAAATATGCCACTGAATAATTCTTTAAAAATGACACATCTAGCAATGAAACATTAAGTTTTATGAGTGAAGAACTGAATAATTTATTGAAAATGAGACTAAAAATAAATATGAATTGTACAAATCATAATATTAGATTTCTACATTTATTGTCATCAGCAACAGTAATAGTAACAGTAAATTTCTTACAGAATATATATATATTTTTTTTTATTCAGCTAATTATTTCTTCATTTTATTTTTTTATAAAATTACAGCATCTAAGTTATGTTTGTTAAAACAGAAAGTGTCTTGCAGTACTGTTTTTTTTTTGTAATAAATGGAAAGCAAATTACATTTGTCTCTTCCCCGTTTTGGCTGATCTGAAAAATGGTGTAATCCATGACAAAAAAAATTATGTGATCTAACGGTGAGATTTGTGATTTGTTACACCACTAAACATAACACTGAAGCTTTCAGTCAGTGGCAGAAAGTTGCTGTTTTTATAAGAGGTAAATTCTAACACCTAATTTAGAAATTAGGCAAATGACCGCACATGTGCTTTAACAAAACTTTACTCTTGTGTGATATTGCTAAATTACGATATTATCATAGACGATATATTTCACACACCAATAAGGAGAGTTTCATCAGTTTCTCATAGAAATTAATACATTTTGTGTGTTTAGGTGAACACATCCTGGCATTTGCAGCCTGTGTGGGTAATAAAGACATTATGTCCATGCTGATAAAAGCTGGGGCTAATATCCGGGCTCAAGATTCCCGGGGTAAGAAAAATTACCTTGCTTGCACAATTATTAGTTATCTTACTCCCAATTTGAGATAAACATTTGCATCTGCGGTTATAACTCTTTGTCACTCACGAATAGGCAACACCATCCTGCACCTGTTGGTTTTGCAGCCCAATAAAACAACTGCATGTCAGATATTTGACTTCTTGCTGGCTCAGGATGCGGATCAGGACTCCGGTCTTCCTCTAGACATGGTGCCAAACTACAAAGGCCTTACACCATTCAAACTCGCTGCGAGAGATGGCAACGTTGTGGTGAGAGGGAGATTTTTTAATGGATATTTTCCAAGAATATGCTTCTTGTCTGTCACAATACTGCAACAGTTATATGTTGTGTATTGTTGCACAGGTCTTCCAGCATTTGGTCAACCGGAGAAAGGTTGTTCAGTGGAGTCTGGGACCAGTGTCCTCCTACCTCTATGACCTGACAGAGATCGACTCCAGGGTCGATGAACACTCAGTGCTTGAGATTATTGCCACCAGTCACAAAAAAGAGGTTGTCAGAGCGAATCCGCTTGTTAAGTGTGATGTCACAAGAAGTGGCTTCCGGGTCTAAGCACTCTATCAAACTGTATGGGGAGACTCATCAAATAGTAATAATAAACCTTTACAAAGTGCTGTAATACTTTCGAAAATCACAATATATATATATATATATCTATACCTAATATCTAAAGTGATACATTTTTTATAAATTGTTAAAATATTGGTGTCTGTGATGTAGCAAGTCCAGAGACTGTTGTGTACACCATGATTTGATATAAAATTCACTTTAATCTGTGATATGACTAAAAAGTCATAAACGAATATTTTCTCAACTCAAATGAGTAGCTGCTTGGACCCGAAAACAGTATTTAATAAGTCACGACTTAACAAGCGGATAGATTAAAAAATAAGATTGTAAGTCATACAATTTTATTCTTCTTTGGAACACAAATTAAAATATTTTAGATGGAATCCGAGAGTTTTCTTGCAGTCAAGAGACCATCAAAATCCAGAAAAGGAACCAAAAACACTGGCCAAACATTCCATATGACAGTGTGTCAGTGGTTCAGCTGTAATCATACGAAACTCAAAGAACACTTTTGTGCATGACTTTGTTCGCCTTTGTCTTCTTTTCCTCATGTAGTTATCATGGTTGGTGTTTGCTACGGGCATTACGATGTATTACCATTATGCCACATGTCCACCAAAGTCTTTTTTGTGTTGCAGAAAGATGAGCGCTATTCCAAAACTTTTTTTTTAATGCAGAGAGCAGAAAATGCACACTCCGGTGCCTTGCTATCAGTGCTGCACTTTAGAAAATGCAGTGCTTCCATTGACAACAACTGAAAAAAGAACAGCACTCGTGTTTCTGCAGCACAAAAACGCTTCAGTGGACATGCACCTTTAGGGGCCGATCACATCGAACGCATTTTTTGTGTTGAGAGGCGCCTTTTTTAATGATTTACTAATGGCTGTAAGCATTTTGTGTGCTGCTTATGCGACCGACGCGTCTCGCATTGTAACCGCCTGCTGCGCCTCAGATTTTTTGCCTTTGCGCTCTGTGCACTCACAGTTGAAAAAAAGACAACTCTGAGCTGAAAAAGCTCGTTACATCAGTCACTTCTTTTCCATTCTCCAATCAAATGAAAGCAGAGGCGGTGTTTCCGTTGAGGTGACAGCAGTGTTTGTGTTGTCAAGACAACTATGGAGACATTTGAAGATATAGAAGAGACTAATGGTTACTGTTTTGAGTTATCCGTATGACTTCACAAATCTTGAATATCATAATTTTAATATTATTAAATATTACAATTATAACAATATCAACATGTTTTTGGAATGTAAAAGCACATTCAGTGTTATCGGCCTATTATTGTACATATACACCGAAGGCGGCAAGAGCCGTAAAGTAGCCGGAAGTCATACATTTTCAATAGACGACATGGCGCATCTTCGCCGGTGTGGGCGTCAAGGAGAGTTGAAATCAAGTCAGCTTTATGGTAATGAGCTATGACACGTTTCATCTCAAACAATTGGAATGTAGAAGTCCACCACTTGAGAGGATTCCAGAGAACACAGTCCTGTGAACTTTGATGGCTCCAACCACAGTTGTTTTCAAGGGTTTTAATATTGCTTTCACTGGATTTCCAGTTATTTACAATGTTTTCTTACAGGGACATAAGTAAAAAAGTTAATGGCAAGTTACTGATGTGAATTAATGTATATATGTTTTTTTTCTAAGCGGGAAACTCAATACTATAATGATAACTATAATGACAGTACAAAACAGTATTGCTGCTTCAGAATATTTCAGACATATGGACATATTGGACAACTTGTTCTTCCATAGTTAAATGAATTTGTTACAGTCAGCAGCATAACAATGCATTTTATTGGCTATAGTGAATGCACACCTTAATCTGTGTATCTTAATCTGGACAGCTGATTTTACAGGGTTTTCTCGTCATACAAAGATATTTTGGTCATGCAAAGAAATAATAGGATACATGTTTGGAAGATTTAAGAAATGTATCAAATGTATATTTGTTTAGTATCAAACAAATCTCTGGATCATTCCCTCAAGGGACCCGAGATGGTATAGACATTCTTCCAAATATCTTTTGTGTTCAGCAGAACAAAGAAATGAGACCATGAGTAAACAATAACAGAATTGACATTTTTGGGTGAACTAACCCTTTAAGAAAGTATGTGATTTGTTTGTCTCAGGCCAGAAGAATTCTTGAGTTGACTCCAGTGCGACAGCTCATCACGCTCAAGTGGAATCTGTATGGGAAACATTACTTCAGGTACTAATGCATACTATAAAACACAACTTTTTATTTAGCTATTATTTTAAATAATTTATTCTATAAACTTTTTTATTGATAACATTTTATTAAAAAATATCTAACCTACAGATATTTTCAGTTTCAGATTAAATAAGAATATTTGAATATGAATATTTTCAGCAATAAACTTTACAAATATGGACTATTTTTAATAAAATTACCATTAATCAGCAATCTATATTTTTATTTAATGTCTTTGCTTTATAATTTCCTAAAGCATATACCAAATAAAAAAATACAAATGTTGTACTGTTTTCATGTCAATCAGTTTATTTTTCATATTGAAAAAACTTTTATTTTGGATACCATTAATTGCGATTAATCTTTACCCAGCACTAAAAATAACATTTATCTCTATTCAAATCAACTTAAATTGCAGTAAAGCACTCATTACAATCAGTTCACATTAAGCAATGTTTGTGCTTAAAAAACATCTAAGAAAAAAAACTTTGTCTGATAATGAAAATTAAATATACTAAATAGACTAGTCATTAAATAGTCAGGAATGAATGACTGTGCATGGAGGATCCGTGTATCGACCGTGAAGTCTGTCTAATCTCTCCATTAGCTTTTCACAGACAGCCCAAATTTTGCCTTGTTTCACCCAAGATGTATTGGGTTAGATTTAGAAACTAAATTGCTAAACAGATTGTCATTGATGTACCTGTTTTTCCTCAGTTTACATGTTCAATAGCTTCAAGCTTTTCCACATATTCAGCATTTTTTCCCGATTTTATCACATTTAGAGCAGCCTGTTTATGATTTCAGCAGAACTGATGATGTTGCTCTGTTGGTGTGTTTACAGGTCGCTGATGGTGATCTACCTGGTGTACATTAGCATATTCACTGTGTGTTGTATAAACCGCCCCCTGAAGGACATTCCTGCGAATTACACCAAAGCAGACAACGACCACACCATAAAAGTGAAAAAAACCTTCAAGGTGTGAAATGTTACTGTTTATTATTACCGTATTGTGTACTTGTGTCTGTGAGTATCTCACCCCTATCTTTGTGTTTAGGAGAGCTATCAGACATATACAGACCAACTGCGTCTAATTGGAGAAATAATCAGTCTCATTGGAGCCATCATTATACTGCTAATAGAGGTCAGATAAATGTTCCCATACTTCTCGCTCTGGCTTTAGAAACATTATGCCATCCACATTTTTCCACATGTAATGACTCTGTTTTAAAGTAGGATTTACACTTCCAGTTTGGGGAAATTCCATTCAAAATAACTGAAACAAATCATTTAAATAATAAGGTTGTGCTACTTTGATCCATGTATTTAGTGAAAGCTATTCATGAAGTGCATTGGCAAAAGTATGCTGACCCATATTCAGAATTGAAGTGCTCTGCTTTTAATCTATCCATAATGAACACACACACACACACACACACACACACACACACACCATGGAGTAATTAGGGGTTCAGTGCCTTGGTTAATCTGATGTGAACCGAGGGTGGAAGAGAGCACTGTAGGGTTCCCGCGGGTCATAGAAAATCTGGAATATTGTGGTATTTTGAAGGTTCTAGACATTGAATGTCAGGGAATTTTTAGATTTATTTGTTCAAGTCATGGAATATCAAAGATTTTTAAACTCAATTTATTCAAGGGCAGGATTTCTATGCAACAAATTGGTTTAGCACCAACTAAAAAAAAAATAATTTTTTTACAGAATTAAATGCAATTGAGTAGGTCCAACATGATTTGATCAAATGAAACAAATAACTAGTATTTTTATTTAACTTAAACTCAAAGGTCTCATAATATCATGTATGTCTATTGTGTGTTGTACATTTCAAATTCTCTTAGTTTCGTTTAAAGTTATCCTAAATAAACTAAAACAGCAATTTTTGAGCATATTTCATAAGTTACATAAACAGTTGATTGAGACTAATCTCAGAACTAATTTTAGGACGATTATTGCTCACTGAGCAAAGCAACAAACTGCAGTTTTGCTAATTAAGCTGCCAACTCCCAAAGCATGTGTGCTTCTGCAAGGTAGTAATCTCAAAACTCAAAACATTACATGACAATCTTCTAAATCTTCAAACTAAAGTGAAAATTAAACTCTAACAAGACTTTCTATTAACTTTAAACCCCTGAGAATACTTTTATTGTCAACGTTTCCTTAATTTAATTTCATGCAAAGCATGTTGGGAACTACAAATCCCTTAATCAGGTAGTTGGACCAACACAGTTCCTTCATGTTGTCCCAACACAAAATGTTTAAGTTAACTTAATGGTTTACAAATTGAAGTAGACTGAACATAAAACAAATAAATTGGCCAAAGAAATTACAAGAATTGTGTTGTTTTAGCTCATTTTACTCAGGTAGTTTGAACAAGCAGCAGTACTCGTTTTTTTTTTTTTTTGTGTGTGTACCCTACTTTTTTATTTAAAAGTTCAATTTAATGTACAAAAATCCTTCATAATTGACTCAACATTGAGTTAATATGAAGCAGCATTTTTACTGTTGGCTTCAAAGTGAGCACTTTTCAAAAACTGGTTTTAAAAAGTAGAATTTTTCCAAAATCTGAGGTGAAACATTACGTAGTCAGTGGCTATTGAAGTCTTGCAAAATGTTATTCAAGCTAAAACCTTTTTTAAATTATGCAGAGCACAACAGCAGCCTGTTTTTTCAAATTCAGTTTTTTAGTCAGCGCAAGACTTTGGAAAAAATATCATGGTTTCACAGTATTGTGATTACTGCTCTAAAATATATTATATAATTCAAAATGTCTGGGTAAAAAACTAAAAGTTTAAACAATATAGTTTATTGAGAAACATTTAAAATATTTTAGAACAAACTTGTCAGGCTAAACAATTCAAATAAATCCTTGACTTCTGCTGCCTTATTAGTTTCAAAAACCCAGATTTATTCACAATTTAAGAGATACTGTTGTCCTAAAATACTTTTGCAAATAAACAAATAAATCTTACATATACCATAGGAACAATAGAACAGAAAATGTTGGCGGTTTTCCAATATTGAATTTTCCAAACCACTGTATACCTTGAAAATGGTTATCCTCCCATGCCTAAGTGCAAGTCAGGGAATTTGATATTTGGCTTACAATGGGAACCCTGGCACTGGTTGTACACTGCCCCCACCTAAAATCCCTGCAGGACCTGAGACGCAAACCTGCAACCTTCGGTTTACTGACTATCTAACCATTACGCCAGAATAATAAGTCTAGTAAGTTGCTTTTTAATATTTGATGGATGAACTCTAACTCTAACTCCTCACTCTAAGTTTTAAAAACAATATTTTAATGGAATTTACTCTCATAATACACGCAAAGCATCATGGGACATAGGAAAGATAACATGCATCGAATGTAAAAATACTCATATTGTATGTATTGTGTTATGTTCAGATCCCCGGTATTTTGGCAGTGGGGGTTAAACGCTTTTTTGGCCAGACTGCCCTCGGTGGCCTCTTCCATGTCACTTTGTAAGTTCTTGTTATAGGCTAAGTGTTGTAGATAAATGTCTGGTAAAATGCACTTATTATGCACATAAATGTTTTCACATTGCACTCATGCTTTTAAAATGATCTGCATATAATTTCCTATTTAATTAATTTCTATATTTACATTTATAAGTACTCTGTTAACCCACTCCTAGTCTCAGCCTCAGACGTCAAACCAAGCACTGCCCACGGACCTGTGGCTAAACGTCTGATGCATACGGCAAACATTTCTGAAAACATTTTAGCAGATCCTCAGTCGTCCTCTGATTTATATATAAAATAGTTCAAGTCGAGTGTTCAGCAATCTTAATCAGTTCAAGTAGATATCGCTGCAGCCTAGAGACCTCCAAGTGGAAGAGATTACACCGCAAGTAGGTTGGGTAACCTCCAAGTGGGAGGGATTTAAACCACAAATAGGTTGGGTTTAGGTGTAGGTGGTGCAGATATTAAAAAACACATCAGGTTACTGTGTTTAGGGTTGGGTTTAGGTGTAGATGTTAATAAAACACAACAGGTTACTGTGAGGTTGGGTTTAGAGTTGGGGTAG
>CAIGQZ010033112.1:5041951-5065564 GCA_903798205.1 Danio tinwini
ATCTATCTATCTATCTATCTATCTATCTATCTATCTATCTATCTATCCATCTATCTATCTATCTATCTAGCAGTCTGTCTATTTAAATCAGTTTGACTGCATACATTCACTCAAACTTTCATTTTATTTCAGGATTAGCTACGCTTTGCTGGTTTTGCTTTTGTGTGGGCTGCGAGTCACTGGAATACAAGGAGAATTGATTCCGATGGCTTTTTCTCTGATTCTTGGCTGGTTCAGCCTTGTGTACTTTGCCCGAGGTTTTGAGATGCTGGGACCTTACGTCATTGTAATACAGAAGGTTGGGTGATTCTCTGGTTTGAAGATCAATCGTAAATATAATATGCATTTTTTTTTAAATATGGATGTTGTTTTGCAGTCAATATTTGGAGATATAACAAAGTTCATGTGGTTGTCCATCATCTTCCTCATTGGATCTTCTGCTGGTTAGTTAAATATATATTTGCACTGTTTTCTTACACTTTATATGTGAACTGGTGGGTTGATTAATTAGAAGTTGTAGTATGTTTCTGATTTCAAATTGCTTGCCAAAATTGGTAATGCAGTCTATTTCATAAATTTGTTAATTTTGTTCCTTTATGCTGATTGATCAACAGCTTTATTCACAACACACCACAGACCCCTTAAAGGCTTAATCCACCCAAAAAAGAAATTTATGATATTAATTATTTACCCTTGTGTTGTTCCAATCCACTGAGATCTTTGTTCATCTTCAGAACACAAATTAAGATATTGTAAATTAACTCTGAGGCCTCTCTGATAGACTGCAATAGTTAATAGCCTACCTCTAAAGTCCAGAAAAGGAACAAAAACATTGTAAAAACATTCCACGTCACTTCAGTGGTTCAACAGTAATAATACAAAACTCAGAAAACACTTTTGTGTACCCAAAAAATCTTTTCTTGCATGTCAGATTGGGTTGACACTTACTATGGGCAATACGATGTATATGCCATTAGAATCAGCAGCATAACACACCAGCGTCATATTGCCTGTAGCAAATGCGTACCCTGACCTGGGGTCATTTTAAAATAAAAATTTGACACAAAAGTGTTCTTAGAGCTTTGTATGATTACAGGTAAATGACTCACACAATGTTTTTGCCTATGCTGTCTACGGAGAGACAGACAGCTCTCGAATTTCATTTTAAATATCTTAATTTATGTTATCAAGATGAACAAAGGTCTCAGGGGAGTGAAACAACATGGAGAGGGTGAGTAAATAATATCATAATTTTTATTTTTGGGTGAACTAACATTGCTTAGTTATCCTGTGTATCACCGCTCCCCACTCCTACCTACACAGCAAAATTTCTCTGGCCCTGCACTGGCCCACGCAATCAGCTTTTCCGCAATCAGTGAATTATAGTACATGACTGGACCAAGTCTGGTTTCCAGACAAGGGCCAAACATGGACCATATCTGGGTCAAGTCTCAGCCAAGCTAATAATTCATAACTGGGCCTGAACTGGGCCAGATAGGTTGGTGTGTCACGATTGCAATGAAATTGATAAATCCGTAATGCATAGCACTTTAGGCACACTATGGGCGTACTTTTTCTCAAAGTGACCTGATTGGTAGAATTTTTTTCTTTACTCAAAAATTATTTCAATGTATTTAAAATGTGGGTCAGGATAGGCCAAATTTATGTGGCCCACATATCAATTTTTACCCAAATATATTACATTTTACATCTGGCCCAAATCTTGTGTGCCACCTTAAAGATGGTGACACCTCTTCCAAACCTGGGCCATGTTTGGCCCACATGCTGTATGCCAGTACTGGATGAATACCTGCTATGCCAGCTTTATGCCAAATCTGGGCCAGAATTCTTTGCTACCTGGATAGCAACAAACTTTAGCAAAAAATGTATTTAATTTTTTTTTAAAAAAAAGGTTTATTATTTATGTAAAGAAGTGTGAGTGACCTTTGTCCACTTTTGATTTTGAGAGCACGTCCTTCTCTCAGTCAAAGTCTTTTCATAAAGTAGATACTGTGAAGTGTGCATATCTGTGGCCTTGTTACATCTAATGTAATGTGTATTCATACATCGCATTTATCGTGTTTGGCCATACACCCAAAGCGTTTCACAATCATGAGGGGGGTCTCTCCACACCACCACCATTGTGCAGCATCCACTTGGATGATGCGACGGCAGCCATGTTTCTGTCCCAATTACGCAGGAGACCCCAAGTGCAAGTGAATGCAAATAGATTTAATAACAGGGATAACAGGACATAACAACTGGTAAAAATCTCACCAGATCTCGAGGGATAGGGTAGAGCAAAGATGCGTCTCTCAAGGAAATGGACACGCTAAACAGCGGTAATAGTTATTCAGAGCAACAGATCCAGAGTGAAGTCTCTTACTGATATCTCACCAGATATCGAGGGAAGGGGTAGAGCAATAGTGCATCTCTCAAGGAAGTCGACAACGCTTAACATCGGTAATAGTTCTTCAGAGCAGCAAAACAAAGTGAATCTCTTGTGTGTGTCATCCGTGCAAACAGCAGTAACAACATCAATGAAACAAAGCCATGCTTGACAAGTCTAAAGGCAACAGACTCTATGATGCCTCACCACCAGCGGATTCAGCGAGAGCTGCCTAACAGGAAACAGACACAGACGAGAACCACAACGAACTGACAACGTAAAACAGGAATGCTGAACAGATATAGATGCAGTAACAGTAATGCAGTAACAGCTGAGGTTACTGATAGCAGCAGAGCACGTGACCACCCAGCTGATGACATGTAAACACAACAGCCACGCGGTGAAGACACACCCACACACACATACACCAGAGGAACAGACAGATCCGCAACCGTGACAGTTTCAAATTTTCAAATATGAATTGCATATAATCATACTACCCAGCACTGTATGCTTGTGAATCTGTTACCTAAATAATAACGTCCTTGTTTTCCTGTGCAGCCTTGTGGATATTCTACATGACTCAGGAACCCTTAGCTCTTCCGCAGTACCGCTCGTTCCCCATCACCCTCTTCTCTCAGTTTGAGGTGAGCGTCGGTCAGATTGATTTGCCAGTGGACCACACACTCTTCACCCATCCAGTGGTGTATTGGACCCACGTCTGCTTCAGCTTGATCTCTAACGTCCTCCTGTTTAATCTCCTGGTCGCTATGATGAGTGACACTCAGTGGAGAGTAACTCAAGAACGTGACGAACTCTGGAGGACGCAGGTTAGTAGTTTAGCTACTTTAGTCCCAGAGCAACTATCCTAGAAGTAGGAACAGGCTACAGTTGTTTTCTCTTTTCATAGGTGGTAGCCACTACTCTGATGCTTGAGCGAAAGTTGCCACAGCGCCTGTGGCCAAGACTGGGTGTCTGTGGTCTGATGTTTGGGCTTGGAGAGCGCTGGTATCTCCGGTAAGATCACAGTGAATCACAATAATTATAAAAATATCTTTCAAATTCATTGTACATTTAAAAGAACAGTGACAATGTTACTTTTAGCTTCAATCTAAGAACAAGTTTTGCTAGTTGATGAATACTAATAAGAGTTTAAGATGACACTTTTAAATGTGGTATTAGAAGTATACTTAAGCCTTTAAGCCACCCTTCCACTGCACACAACATTTGGGCACGACTGTCGGAATATGGCTGTCGCACAGAATTTTCAGTTTTGTCATGCACCATGGGAGAGAAGCCAGATTCTCTTGGTGTCCGAAATAAAGGAGTGAATGAATGAATACTAGAAACTCATAGACCACTAAAATTTTTGAAGGCAATGTGGAGACAACATTAAAAAAATAATATTTTTTATTACTCATTTATGAATAGAAATGTTTTTTGTTTTTATTTTTTCTGATTCAAAAAATCTATTTTTCATCTTGTGCGCACGGATCTGCTTGGACAACACTGAAATACATCTGATCCGGTTGGCCAGTAGCATACAGTCAATCACAGGAGTTCAAATATTTTAAAGCCGCCTTTCCACTGCACACGACATTTAGACACGACTGTCGGAATACACCCCCTTGTGGCAGTCGCACAGAATTTTCAGTTTTGTCATGCACCATGGGAGAGAAGCTTTTTGCGCAGTGTCCGAAATAAAGGAGTGCAAAAGCAAGAGCCTTTAATCTCCATGCATTCACCATGGTTGAATAAATTATTACTAGAAACTAGAAAATTTTGGAGGGAATGTGGAGACAACATAAATATATATTTTATTACTCATTTATGAGTATGTTTTTTATTATAGACTTTTTACTGATTCAAAAAATAGCTATTTCTCATCTCGCATCTCTCCGGAATACATCACATCTGATCAGCCTGTTGCATACGGTCTAGTTGCAGGAGTTCAAATATTTTAATGTATCCGCAGCTCAAATCGTATCCGAATTTTCCACATATAGAGATGATCAGAACTCCATGCAGCTCCCGGACTACTCTCCATTGAAAATGAATGACTTCTGGACTGTTGCTTGTCATGTGCAGTGGAAAGGCGGCTTTAAGCTATTTTGTCTGAAAAAAAAACATGGATTTGGACCACTTCTCTACAGCTGCTTTCGTACTGTCAGTCCAAATCATACCGCATGAGTATCCAATTCAAAACTGACTATTTTAAATACTGATATTGCACATGTTGGAAGTCACATAGCATTATTTTCATACCTAGCGAAATGTTCAGCCATGGTACGGCAACAAAGATCCTTGATTATTACACAGGAATGTGTACACAGGCATTAATTTCGAATTAAGCACTTAAACTTAAACTTGCAAAAATTGCAGTGTTAAATATACAGTGTGATTATTTTGGTGTTGTTCACTGTTACAACCAGAGTACATTTCAATCCACGGGTGTGAATGTTTTTTCAGTGTTAAACTTTTAACCCAATATGCAGTGTATTTCCCACTAGTGATGGGAAGTTCAGTTTTTTTTACTCAAACTGGTTCTTTCAGACAAACAGTGATCAAACCAGTATGTTTTACTTAAACCTGAAACTTGTCCTGTTGCATTTTTTAAAATGCAAAGAGTTGAACGTATTGAAATTATTTCTGAAAAGATTGATGAACATTTAATCAATTAAAACTATTTTCAACATATTTGATCACTGTTATCTGTCACACACACCAATTGATAAGATAGAAAAAAAGGTAATATATTAACCTCATAGCCAGCCAGGTTAAAGGGTAACACACAGTCCAGTTCAATGTAAGAATAAACTCTTACTGTGTTAAAATAAACTAATGAGAGTAATGTACAAATTTCACATTTTAGAAAGTGTTATTTTAACTCCAAAATGGAGGGAGTCAGATGTACACCAAAGGAGTGTTAAGTTAAACTCAAATTGAGTTAAATGTACTCTAATTTTTTTTGCTGTGAGGGTTTAACTAATTCACTATATCTTATGATTCCAGAGTGGAGGATCGCAATGACACAATGGCCCAGAAGTTGAAACGCTACGTCGATGCATTCTCGAAAGATGTAGAAGCACCCAAAGAGGAGAAACCTTCCAAGAGTGATGGAGAGCAAAGCATTACTGAGAGCAACAAAGAAAAATCAAAGAAATCAAAACAGTATTGGAGTCTCATTCGCAAGAGTATAGAGTGTGAAAAGGAAGAATGTGTGGATTGTCCAAATTTCAAGTTTCTCTAAAAAAAGAGCTCAAGATTAAGTAAGATTTAAAAGTTTTGAGATGCCTAGTATTAAAAGGGTTTCTGTTAAGTTATTCTGAATTATCTTAGTGTTGTATAATATGCAAATATATAGGTGTGCACCATCAATACTGGTAAATACAAAGGTGGAAGTTTAATTAAGAAATACAAACAAAAACATATCAAACAGAATGTAAGTGCAATTCATTATCGTGTGAACATTAGACTCATTTAGTGCAAATAACAAGCTTTGTGTAAATGATCAGTATGGTTAGAAATGAGTGCAACTGTAATGCAAATAAAGCACATAATATCTAAAAAAGGTTTTTGTACAATTATGTACACTTAAAAAAAAGGATTTGACTGTTTTGTCTTCATTTCTGATGATTCTAAGTATGTGCTGACTTATGGTATGGGTTAATGTGGGCTACATTTTCTGACAGATGTACTGTAAGTTCAGTCTGCAGTATGCTGGCTGCCAGCTCCGCTCTGCTGGTTTCTCTGCAGCCAGGATGGCACACTCTCCAGAGGAAGATGAATCCCCCCAGTATCTGTATGCAGGCACAAGTAGCATACTCATTCAGTCACATTTAAATTGTATCCAATTCAGAAGTATGTTTTTTTTAAACCATGTGGTAAGTTATGAAGGCAATACAGAAATACATTACAAGTGGCCTGCTTTCTATTTTTTCTATTTTTTAAGTGAACAAACAAACCCCCAAAAATAACGTAAATATATATTTTTTAATAGTAGAACATTTTTAGTAGAAAACTCAGTATAAAATGTAAGTAACTTTTAATTAAACTCAAGGAGTCACCTTTTGACCATGTACTTCAAGGCTTCATAAGTACCTCATCACATAGTTACAAAAACAATAGTATTGTCAAATTAATGCAAAGGTTATGAAAATATAAATAACAAAAAAATGAGTGAGTAGATTTTTAATCAGAGTACACTTAATAGAATATTCACCCTAATTCTTTTTTTTTGCTGAACACAAAAGATATTTTGAAGAATGTTGGAAACCAATAGCCCCAAAACAAAAAATATATAATCTAAAATTCTATGTGTTTCTATATGTCAACTTTTCTGTTCAACAGAAAAAAAGGCAAACACGTTAGGAATAAGTTGAGCGCAAAAATAATTTTTTTATCTCCTTTTAAAAAAAAACAATGATTGCCCTTAAGAGGCCAATGTTTACGCTGTATGCTTTTGACCTTGCTGTTAATAATAATAATATAATTGTTAACATGATTGTTTCCCACCTCACTGTCAATACAGTGTTGTTAATCCACATCCATTGATTGGTCCCCACATGACTCAGGCCGATCCAGTAGTGTATAATTGCCCTCTTACTCAGAAACATCTGCAGAGAAAACATATTGTTCACTGGAACAAAACACATTAAAATGACAATCACTCCTGATAGATTTATCCTGGTTTTACTGACCTGCACGCGTTCATTAGTGATGACGGCAAGATCTCCTCCTTTCCTCTGGCACTCCTCTCTGCTCTTCTGCCAGGTGAGACGTGTCTGGGACAGGAAGTAACAAGTGTTCTCGAACCTCAGCCAGCCACTGCCACAGTCACGGCACAGACCCACTACACACACCCACACATAGAAACAAGACAACATTTACATAAAAAGAGGTTATATGCGCTGCAAAAGTCAAATTAAATCGATATAAAACATTTATTTCAATCAAATATCTGTTTTAAAAACAGATATTTGTTTACAAAAAATTTTACAAGTAACCTTGGGTTAAACATTTATTCACTCATTTTCCTTCAGCTTAGTCCTGGATTTATCAGGGGTCGCCACTGTGGAGTGAACCGCCAACTATTGTATGTTTTATTAGCAGTGGATGATTTTTATCCATTCAGCTGATCTCCAAGTCCGGCGGGATCACTTTTAGCTTAGCTTAGCATATTCTAGGTCAATATGGCTAGGAACTGAATACTCTTGCTTTTCTTTTGAATGAGAGTATAGTTCCTAGCCTATATCGGCCTACAAAATAGCAACTTTTTCATTTCCGTCAGTCAGAGTCAAGCTTGAAATAGGATCAAGAACTTTTTGAGAATTGTTGCCCAAAAAAAGTTAATTATTTATGCTAAGCTAAGCCAAAATTGCTCCTGCCAGGTCTGGAGATCGGCTACACAAGTTTCTGTTGTGGAAATTTGTAGGATTAGCGTTGTGGTGAAAAACAAAACCTTTAATTTGATTGAGGATGGGCTGAAAAAACTTTAAGACTGTGTATAAACTGTATGATCTATATGCATGCAGGGTTATTTGTTTAGCTCTTTGATAATTACATTAAGGAATGTTGTTGTACACTTAACCATGAAGATTATATTAAATATGATCTATTTGCAAACAAACTGCACAAGTTTAGACTATTTTGGGAATTGAATATTTAAGGGATAGTGCGTCCAAAAATGTTCCAAGCAAGTGTTGAATAGTTGTTTTTTCCTTTGTTCTGTTGAACACAGAATAACAAAAAACTCAAACTGGTTTGAATAAGGTCAAGGATGAGTAAATGATGACAGAATAAATTTTTTTTATAATTAACTATGCCCTTAATGAGAGACGCCTGTGTGCTAGTGATGGGAAGTTCTTATATTTTCTGTGAACCAGATCTTCGTGTCAATTAACCAGTTCAAAAAAATCGGATCACCGGTTCTTTTACACTACAACGTAATGACATCATTCACAATGATGTAATAACAATCCTCCAATGTTATGACTCAACATATCAAAAATATGTAGTCCGTAATCATAATTTCAATTAATTAAAAAACATCACCATGATCTAAAGGGGTTTCTACAGTTAAGTTTTGCAACCAAAATGAAGCATGATTCACTTCAAATTCCACATTGATTTTCTGTTATGAAATAAACTTATGTTATTTTGGTTATTTGGACAGTACTGTGCTGCTGTATCAGTCACATACAGCAGGCTGTCATGTACTGTTTGTGTTCGGTTCACCACCTGCTGAATCACGCATGTTCCGTATTATCAGTTCACCGCTCAAATCTCTGTGTAGTGTTCTAGTTACTTAATAACGACTTGTCAAACATCTTGTAGAACAAAATAGAATTAAGTTCTACTAACTTAAAAAAAACATATCAGGTATCACGGTTTCAAGAAAAAAAAAAACGTGTTAAAACTTTCAGATAATGTCTGTGGTTCGCAAACTCACGTGCTTTTTCGAATGGCTGTTGGTAAACCTCTTGGCATTTCTTCAAGCTGCATTCCTGTTCCAGAGTTGTCTCTGTCAGCTGGCATGAGTGCATACCAGTCACTGTTCATAAAATACGAAAGGTCACCATTTCCAACTAAATACCAATTACTATGCTTATTTCGTACTATAAAGTCCAATTAGCTTAAAAAAAAGGTTGGAGTTATGTACACAAGTAGATATGTACACTGCACAATAGAAAAAAATTACACATGCAAAGTTCATTCAAGTTTCAGTTAATATAAGGACAAAAGCCAGAATTTGATCTTTAAGCAAAGGAAGAAAAAAAAAACGCGTTTACGTGTAACCTCTGCTCTGCTAAAATTTTATACGACTTGATTTTTAACATGCAATTTAGTTAAAGAGAGATGCTTTTGCTTGCAGTAAGTAAATGGTAGCCACTTTCATTTTTTTTCAGGCAATGTTAATGTGAATTCACAAAAGGTATGATTTGCTATATAACGGGATTTCATATTGACATAATGTTATTATAGTGTACATTTTGTATATTGAATATCCTTTTCAGAATACTTTATTTACTATCATTTGTAAGGCTTGTTAATGGGGACCTCACTTTAGTCAACTGTGCATTCAAGTCCCCACCAGGATATAAAAACATGAATACATAGACACATAAACGCACACACACATGCATACACCACACGACAATCAAAGTAAAGTAATATTTGATGAAAATTAAGAAGATGCTCTTATAAGTCCTTCTTTAAAACCCATATAGAACTCTGATATACATGTGGCCATTCTATATCGAAGTATAAAAAAAATATATAGCATATTTTACACAAGTTCATCTAATAAATTCAGTAAATCCAAAGAAACTAATAGCTTATACTTTGACTATATTGTTGCTAAAATCTTTCAAATGTAACAACGTGGCGTTTCCTATAGCAGATAATAATAATAATAATGATGATGATGATGAATAATTATAGCAGATGAGGCATATGCAATATTAAGAATTTATATTATTTTAAATAATAACTTTATTTCAAAAGTTACAAGTTGTTCTAGATCTAGAAGGTAGCCTACTTACACTTAATAAACAGCACAAGGACCACAATCAGCAAGAGGACGCAGAAGACCAAAAGAACCAGAGAAACGATGCGGTAAACACGAACTCTCTGGTAAATATCTGATGAATCTGGAGGGAAAAAAACATAACACATCTGTAGTTACATAAATGTCAATCAATGAAGGAAGTGCAAAGACAACAAGCATCACCTGAATCCGGCGGCAGGGGTTTCGGTTTAGAATTGCCGTCTGCGGACTTGCCGAAATTGCACAGTTTTACGTACATGTTTATGCTAACGCGTCTTAATTCGACGAAGGCCAGAGAATCAAAATTATTCTGCACAGCCTTCAGTAGGCTAGTGCGCACTTGCCCGCAGTTCGGTTCTTTATGAGCGCGCGGATGCACTTGGGGGGTTCTCGGCCGCGCGCAGGGGCTTTAAAGATCTTCATCCGTCACTGTAGCAACACACACGCACACACACACACAGTCTGAGCAGACTATCAGTAACACAATACCAGCTCTGTGTCCTCGGATGCCCTGCTGAAACTAAATAAGATACCCGCTGTCCTCCAGCTGCAGCTCTGTCTGAGATATGCGTCGTTTACATATGGACATACAAACGACTTATAATTTGTGTGGATCAGTTGTTTGGGTTAACTAGAATGACAAAGATGCTGAATGACACTGTACAATAACTATTTTTTTTTCTAAACTCACTCATCCACTCGCTCACTTTCCTTTGGCTTAGTGCCTGCTTTATCAGGGATCACCACTGTGGAATGAAGCGTCAATTACTCTGGAATATGTTTTTATGGCGGAGGCTCTTCCCAGCACTGTGAGTACACTAACTCATGAACGCCCAGTGCTGCGAAACACCCAATTATCCCAAAATAAGAACATCAAACATAATATTCATACGTTTTCAAATAAATATATGAAAAATTACTTTTTTGGTTGTTATAAAGGAAGTTAGGCCTACTGTGCTGTGGTCAGGACCACAGTATGACTGTAGGGGTCTGGGCTTTAATTCTTCTTGAAGGTCCTTGATTCAACAGAATCTTAATAACCACAAAGAGATAACAACCTTGTATTTTACTGGAATAAATGGCATTATCAAAACATCCAAACCCATAATAGTCACGTAAAATATAGCCAAAACATAATGCTGCATTATGCACTGAGTTTACGCTACACCATCGTTTAGAACTGCTATCTATATCGTGCATTCGGAGCAAATCTAAGTGATAAGTCCAGATAAGCTCTTGCATTATTGCAGCTCTGGCTGTGATTAAAATCCCCTTGTAAACATTAGCTGTGGTTTTACTTAAATGGATAGGGCCCAAATTAAAATTAAAGATCTGTCACCATTTACTTGTCCTCCTCTTGTTTCAAACCTGTCTGAGTTAGTTTCTTCTTTTAAATACAAAGGAAGATATTCTGAAGAATATTGTGAAAAACAGGCCTTGACTTCCATAGTGTTCCTACTGTCAATGGCTGCTGTTTTCCTGTACATTTTTTAGAATATCCTGTTTGTGCTTAACAGGAAAAGAATTTCATACGTTTTTAAGATTAGAAACACTTGAGTATGAGTGAATAGGACATTTACATTTTTCATGTGAATTATCCTTTTATATGGAAAATTCAACCAAAAATGGAAATTTACTGTTAGTTTACTCACCCTCAAGACATCATTTTAGAACTAGTTTTTTAACTGAAACCATGTTCTGATGCTAATTTCAGCTGAACAGACTGAGAATGATATTAACAGCAACATTTTTGTGGGGATGGGAGGGGGTGAACTATCCCTTTAAGGCAATTAAATAATAATTAAAATATGAGATGGGTGGACAAAACAGACAAAACTGTCTCACAGTTGCGTAGCAGGGGGGATTCCGTCCCCCTCACTTTTAGAGACAGACCATTTAGAAACAGGTGATGAATAATAAAATTAAATTACAATTTTGGATCTCATTCAACTGTCCTCCCCACTGTTCAAATGCCTGCTACGCCCCTGCTGTCTATAAAGGCTTTGCCTTCCCTCAAGAAATGGGAACTAAATGTATTTCAAGAAAATGCAAATATTGCACATAAAGTTTCCCAGGACAACTTAAAACATTTTGTGACAAAACAAAATCAATAAAAAAAAATTTTTTCATCTGATGTTTTTTCCCTTCTATGAAATCCTGACGTTTTTTGTTTTTTTTCCAATTAATCTCTCTCTATACACACACAGTTATAAACAGTTGAAGTCAGAATTGTTAGCCCCCCTGATTTATTAGCCCTCCTGTTTTTTTTTTTCCCCAACAATTTCTTTTTAACGGACAGAATACTTTTTTCAGCACATTTCTAAACATAATAGTTTTAATAACTAATCTCTAATAACTGATTTATTTTATCTTTGCCATGATGACAGTAAATAATATTTTACTAGATATTTTTCAAGACACTTCTATACAGCTTAAAGTGACATTTAAAGGCTTAACTAGGTTAATTAGGTTAACTAGGCAGGTTAGGGTAATTAGGCAAGTTGTTGTATAACGATGGTTTGTTCTGTAGACAATAGAAAAAAAATTACCTTAAAGGGGCTAATAATTTTGACCTTAAAATGGATTTTTTTAAAAAATTAAAATCTGCTTTTAATCAAACAAATAAGACTTTCTCCAGAAGAAAAAAGTGTGTGTGTGTGTGTGTGTGTGTGTGTGTGTGTGTGTGTGTGTGTGTGTGTGTGTGTGTGTGTGTGTGTGTGTGTGTGTAATACATGCTTCAGTGAATCAAATATATGTATTTATTTGAATTATATTTAAATTTAGTAATAAAACGTTTTTAAGGGATATTCAGTATGTTCCGACTCACAGTAATCTCTGATTAGTTATTTCAGAAGTTCCTGTATGGGTCAAAGTTCAAACTGTTTAATTTTACTTTATTTTACAAGTGAAGTGTTTTGTGAACACTTGCAATGTCTATCAGTTCTCTAGATCTGCCCGTTTCAGACTGTTGAAAAAAAAAACGTTCCGGCGCAATTATGCATTCACATTGGTATTAAAACGTTATATGTGATCAAATGTATTGCATGCATTTTATTACATAAACTATACATATTATTATTTAAAATCTGAGAAATCAGAGAGAACTATTTCTCACTATTAAAGAGCTGACCCCCATACATCTTGTTTTGATATCTGCCAAACCCCCCTGTAATTCGCACCCTGGCTGTAATCTAAATTCCAGTTGTGTAAATGCAGCATTAATTATTAATACATAATGACATTCTGGTAACTGCAGCTTGATTTTTACTGTAAATGTAACCATTTTTTTTTAATGTGTAAGCTATTTCTAGATATTTTACGATATTTGTTCTCCTTTATTTTAAAATCAGAAATATTGTTTGTTTTGCTTGATACTTTGCTCTAACTTACTGACCAATTTGTTTTATTTTTTCTCCATTAGTTTTAGTTCCTCTTTTTGGTCTTTTTTCACTTGTTTCAGAGACAGTCGGCAGACAGATACACTTAAAACATGACTCTTCCTGCATGTTCAAACTACTTATTTAAAATTTGTTGAAAAAACACAATTCTTTAGTTTAGTTTAGTTTTTAACTGTTTTATGTTCAATCCACTTAAATTTGTAAAAATGATTAAGTTAACAATCAATTTTCTTTGGGACAGCATTTTGGAATTGTGTGGAGCCCAAGCATTTACAATCTACTTAAATCACACATTATTATAGTGCACAATCAATATGTGCATGCACTGCAAAAAAGTATTCTATAAATTTAAAATACTGCATTCTTTATTTGTTTTTCTAAAAGTGTGTTACCTTTATTGACTGTATACGAGCGAGTTGAAGAAGACACACCGTACACATATTCAGAAGGGTTAGTGAGAGCGGAGTAAACATTGCCTTCATCTGCAGTCTCCTTTTCAGTGTCAGCTGGAGACCGTCCAGTTCAATAGAGCAATAATCGTGCAAAGAAAATATGAGAGATTAGTAATGTGACCAGAACAAAAAAGTTTGTATAGTCCTGCTCATAACTCACATTCCCATTAAAAACACGGTGGGTCCTGAGTTTGAACTGTAAAAAAAAAAAATTATGCAAAAATAAAGATTGATTACCTTTGGTCTCCTGCTCGTCCTCATTTTCTCTCTCCTTGTGCTCCTCAACCAGCGCAATCTCCTCCAACTCAACTTCTACCACATTCTGGCTCTCCATTGTTTTTGTGTGTGTGTGTGTGTTTGTGAGTGAGTGCTAATTCCCTTGAGTTTCGCTTTCCTGACTAATTTGTCAGAGTTCCCAGTATGATCCAGACTAGTCAGTAAAACTGGTTTAATTTCCAGCTTCGCCCATAGAAATCCTGAGCTGATGCTGCTTCTTAGATCACAGCAGTTCTGATTTTTCACACATGATCTCTCGTTTTCTCACTTCTTCCTCGTTCACTTCTCTCTTTTTAATACCGTCAGAATAAACCAAATCATTAATCACTGCAAATCGCATGCACTGTAGTCAACATTTGAAGGGGATCAAAGTTAATCAAACACTGTAAAAATTGCTTGGACTCCACACAAATCCAAAATGTCCCAAAACAAATTAAGTTAACTTAATAATTTTTACAAATTTAAGTTGATTGAACATAAAACAATTAGACCCAAAGAAACATACCAATTGTGTTATGACAATTTTAAATAAGCAGTAAAAATAGCTTATAAGAACGAGTATTGTTTTGATTTTAGGATTAATTTGATGAAAGGTTTTGATCCACTTCAAAAGTTGATTAATGTAAACGTCTAAAAATATGCTGAATAAAACAAAATAAAGTACAATAATGAATTAAACATTTTCTGCAAATATGAATAAAATAAAAGAATAAAATGGTTGCAAGTTTAACGGCAGCTAGCTCTCTGCAACTCTTACATGGTCGCCCACTAAAACTAAGCAGGGCTGCGCCTGGTCAGTACTGGATGGGAGACCACGTGGGAAAGCCCGGTTGCTGCCGGATGAAGTGCTAGTGAGGCCAGCAGGGGGTGGTCAACCTGCGGTCTATGTGGGTCCTAACACCCCAGTATAGTGATGAAGACTCTATACTGCTCAGTGAGTGACGTGTTTTGAATGAGACATTAAACCGAGGTCCTGACTCTCTGTGGTCTTTAAAATCTCAGGATGTCCTTTAAAAAAGAGTAGGGGTTTAACCCTGGCATCCTGGCCAAATATGCTCACTGGTCTCTGTCCATCATGACCTCCTATAACCATCCCCATATCATAATTGGCTTCATCACTGTTTCCTCTTCACCAAACAGCTGGTGTGTGGTGTGCGGTCTGGCGCAATATGGCTGCCGTCACGTCATCCAGGTGGATGATGCACACTGGTGGTGGATGAGGAGATTCTCCCTCAAAAATGTGTAAAGCACGTTGAGTGTCATGAGAAGCGATATATAAATGTAAGGAATTATTAATTATTATTAACGGTAAAATGCAGAAGTTTCCTTTTCATGCAATGTTGAGTTGGGATTATAGTTGACCAGAAGCTACAGTTTAGCACACATGAGATTTAAAGTTACTGCAGAGATTAACTATAATGTAGTGAACGTTTATAATTTTCATGCTTTTAAGGCCTAACAGAGTTTGAAGCATTCAGGCACAAGCAATTGTGCTCTTTTTTACCTTAATAAAGAATAATTTTGTTAAATTATTTATCCAGTAAAGACTTTGCAGTGTTATTTTACCTTTAATTTAGTCAGTTTTTGTACCTGAATACTATTTGTTTTTAATTCATTTGTAATTTGGTAGTTTGTTCATTACATTTATGCATGATTCACTCCCCAACAGAGTCTTCCCAATCAATCAAAATGAATAAACTCTTTCTATATTGCACTATTTAAGTCACCTGGTGGGGCGACATGGTGGCTCACGGTTGCTTCACATCAAGGTTGTTGGTTCGAGTCCCAGCTGGGTCAGTTGGCATTTGTGTGGAGTTTGCATGTTCTCCCCATATTCACGTGGATTTCCTCCGATTGCTCCGGTTTCCTCCAAAGTTCAAAGACATGTGCTATAAGTGAATTCAATAAACTAAATTGACCGTAGTGTGTGTGTAAGAGTGTATGGGTTTTTCTGAGTACTAGGTTGCAGCTGGAAGGGCATCCGCTCTGTAAAACATATGCTGGATAAGTTGGTGGTTCATTCCACTGTAACGACCCCTGATGAATAAAGAGACTAAGCCAAAGAAAAATTAATGAAGTCATCTGGTGAAATTGTATATATACAGTTGAAGTCAGAATTATTAGCCCCCCTTTAAATTTTTTATTCTTTTTTAAATATTTCCTAAATGATGTTTAACAGAGGAAGGAAATATTCACAGTATGTCTGATAATATATTTTCTTCTGGAGAAAGTCTTATTTGATTCATTTCAGCTAGAATAAAAGCAGTTTTAAATTTTTTAAGAACCATTTTAAGGTCAAACTTATTAGCCCTTTTAAGCTATTTGTTTTTCCGATAGTCTACAGAATAAACCATCGTTATACAATAACTTGTCTAATTACCCTAACCTAGTTAACCTAAATAACACAGTTAAGTGTTTAAATGTCATTTTAAGCTGTATAGAAGTGTCTTGAAAAATATCTAGTAACGTATTATGTACTGTCATCATGACAAAGATAAAATAAATCAGTTATTAGAAATGAGTTATCATGTTTAGAAATGTGCTGGGGAAAAAATCTCTCCGTTAAACAGAAATTGGGGGAAAAAATTAACAGGGGGACTAATAATTCAGGGGGCAATTAATTCTGACCACAACTGTATATAGAGAAAATTTAAATAGAGCAATGTCAATTTTTTCCAATATCACGCAGCTCAAACAGGTATGTTCAATTTTCAATTGTTACATTTTTTGTTTTTGGTAGTGAAAAATGGTGATCCGGTCATTTGATAAATATTTATTTGATTAATTTAAAAACACAGTTCAATTAATTTCATAGTTCCTGTTATTAATTATCGGGAATTAAAGCTGCATCTTATGTTTGTTCAAATGAACGTTTATAACATTATTTTAGTATTGTGTTTCAATGATGCTTTGTATTTGTTTTCATGAATCTGTTCACCTTCTAAATATTAGTGTTTACATCAATTTGTGAAAGTTACTTCAGAACCTTTTGGACTTCTAATTTTTTAACAAGAAAAAAATATGCAATGCTTCACATTTACTCACCCTTCACTTGTTTGTTGTTTTAATTGGAATTCAAAAGAAGATATTTTGTAGAGTGTTTAAAAACTGATAGCCATTGACTTCAGTGGCATTTTATTGCCTTCTATGGATGCTAGAGCATTCTTCAGAATACCGTCTTTTGTGTTAAGCAGACAAAATTAAATACATACAGGTTTGGAATCACTTTGATGGTGGGTACATTTCCATATTTAGGTGAAATATACCTTTAAGTCAGGAGTGTCCAAACTCGGTCCTGGAGGGCTGATGTCCTGCATAGTTTAGCTCTAACTTTCTTCATCACACCTTCCTGGAAGTATCTAGTATACATAGTAAGAGCTTGATTAGTTAGTTCAAGTGTGTTTAATTCGAGTTGGACCTAAAATATGCAGGACACTGACCCTCCAGGACAGAGTTTGGACACCCCTGACTTAAGTACTTTTAAAAAGTTATGCATAAACTTATACACAAATATTTAGGCACATAAAAAAATGCTCAAAACAATCTAAAACATTTGAAAGACTTTTTATTATGTGCACAAAAGTTATTTATAATACTTTACAAAAAAAAAAACACTATTTGCATTAAATACAAATGATGCGCTTCTGGGAGAGAAAGATGTAATATATACTTGCTTACTACAACTTTTTTGTTTCTCCAAAATTTATTTTTGTTTCTGACCTTTTTTCCCCTCTCTTTATCGTCTCTCAGTCCAAATACTTTACTGACAAGAATCTGTTCAGTGAAACACATTCGGGTTTCCTCCAAATACTGATAAATACAAACAGCACCCATTAGACCCCGTTATCAACAATGCTTCCTTTAGGTACAATGTTTTAAACATGGGATAAATAGTTGTAAAATAATGCATCATCTTTCTCTCTCGTTCTCCGCTTCCCCTGTCCATCTGTCCTCTTTCAGGCTCCATAAACGCTTTCATTACTGTATGTCATATACAGGAACAGGTCTTCCTCATGGTGTTCCTAAAAACACACAGATATAGATGATATGGTACATTTAGGTCAGTAACTGTATTTATTTAAAGGTAACACTTTACAAGCGGGTTTCATTTGTTAACAACTTTAACCAATATGAACAAACAATGAAAACAAGCATTACAAACCTTTAACTCAAATTTAGCTCATTAACTTAATGGAAATAGCATTGAATATTTGCATTTTTTATTAAATAATTTTAACCGAAATCATGACATGCAGTAACAATTGTTTCTAATGTCCTTAAAGCGTTTATGTGTAGTTTCAGCTCAAAATAACCCTCTTTAAAACTGCCAATTTTAGGCTCCGATCCGAATTGTGCCATTTTGGTGATTATTGCTTTAAATTCAAATAAGATGGGGGAAGCTATAAATGCCCATGTGTCAGCATAGTGGCAGATCCAAAACTCTAATGGCAGGCGGCTGCTTCTCACTCAGGATTTTTCATGCTAATGAGGGAGAAATCGTCACTAATGGGCAGGGCTTTCCCCCTCTGATGACATTTACAAAGGGAGAGTGTCAATCAAAATGTTTTAAAAATAAAGTTAATTAGAGATTAAGAAAGGATAAAATGAAACTAATTTATTTTTGTTAATAATTTTTTAATGAATATTTAAATGTAAAAAGTGTGTATATTTACTGTTCAAAAGTTTGTTCAGCAAAATTCAGTAAAGAAAGATAACTTTAATCAAACTTATAAAATACAGTGGTCCCTCGCTATAATGCAGTTCACCTCGCAGTTTTGCGGATTTTTTCGTGCAATTTGACTTTTTTTTTTTTTTACAGCGCATGTTTTGCGTCCTGATTGGCTGTAGATCATTGTCAATCAAACTCCTCCATGCCATGTCTTCTGTACAGTATAGAATGTGTTCAGCTTAATAAAATATTAGATGACCATCTGTGTGACTTCGAAGTGCAGTACTTTATGTTCGCAAGTTCTCTCCCCACAATGTCGACGAAATGTTCTGCACCCTCAAAGGCACCTGCAGTAGCACCCAAAAGGCAGAGAAAGTTGTTACCCATAGCACAACAAATTAAACTTCTGGACATGCTAAATGAAGGTAGAAGTTACGCGGCTGTAGGGTGCCATTACAGAATAAATAAATGAAGATTAAATGGTTTTGATCTTTGGTTACATTCTATAATACTGGACTTATTTTTCTTTGAAGGTTTGAACTGTAAGCTGTGTTTAAAAGTGTATAAAGTGTGTATTGAGGGGTTTTACAGCCTTACAATATCTATAATCATGGTAAAAAATAAAGCCGACTTCTTTGTGGATTTTGCCTAATGCAGGTTATATTTATAATGCTACTCCTGCGAATAACGAGGGACCACTGTCATACAAAGTATGTGTTCCTAACTTGAACTTTCTATTCATAAAACAATCCTACAAAAAAGCTGCACAACTGGCAACATTGACAATAATTTTTTAAAGGATTTCTGAATAATCAAATGATACTCCAGTGCAAAAAAAACTGAAAAATTCAGTTGTACTCTCAGAAAAATAAGTTTTAAATTGAAATCATTTTCATAGTATTACAGTATTTTTGTTCAAATAAATGCAGTCTGAGCATAAGAAGCTTTCAAAAACATCAAATTAATCTTCCTGACGACTATACTTTTGAATGGTAGTGTGTAATTATTTTTAAAGATTTTTCAATCTATCTCATATTATTCAACATGAACAACAAAAAAAAAATCGATTTAAATTCAATTCAAGTGTATTTGTATTGTGCTTTTCGTAGTATTGTACCAAAGCAGCTCTACAAAAGTTAAAAATTAAAAAGGTTAAAGTGTAAAAAATAATCATGCTTATCATTAAATAATAATCATCATCATCCTTGTCATTAAAGTTTCAATAAAATAAATGTAGATTTAAAAAAAAAAAAATTAAAACCAGTAATTGTTTTTGAACATACTATGCTAAAAAAAAGTTGTTTATCTTACTCAGCAGCAGCGAAGAGGAAGATTGAGTTACCTCATACACCGCAGACAGGGGGGAACTGGATGGAGGGAGGGAATTTTTGACAAAAAAGAAGAGCGCTTCTTCTGGCCTCATAGACACTCGTTGTCTGATCAGGAAACAGAGCTGACCGACTGACAGGAAAAAAAAAAAAAAAAAAAAAAAGAGAAAGACAGTCAGATCAAAACTTAACGGCTTCTCCACAGTTTCGTTTCTTTCTCAGGAGGAAGATGGAAATAGGGAAGTTTAGGGTCAGTGAGAGTCTCCAAAATATCGAAAGAGCTTTAATGCACTGACATTAAATTACACCAGAGGTTCTCAATTCCCCCCATCCCCCAACTTTTATATGTCTCTCTTATTTGACACACAAGCATCAGTTCATAAGTCTCTCTGTTAACGAGTCAATGATAGGAATCAGGTGTGTTAAGTAAGGAAGACGTATGCTGCGTCCCAATTCACATACTTATAATACGCCCTAAAAGAATGTATTTTTTTGTGAAGGAAAAATATATACTTTTGAGTGTGAAACAGAAGAGTATGCAAGCTTTGGGACATCCTACTTCCTAGTTAACAGATTGTGGTTCGTGGACTATATAGGACGGATAGTATGTGAATTGGGACGCAGCAATACAAAATGTGTAGGGTGGGGGGGGCCCCGAGGACTGGAATTGAGAACCACTGAATTACACAATGATTGTGTACAGACTACAGTCATGAGTTGAGTGGATTTCTAATGTAAATGTATGGAGATTGTTTTACCTGTGAGATCTGAAGGAACAAGATATTTCTTTTTGTCAAGTTCTGGAGCTCTTGATCTTGCAGCTCTCTCCACAATTATCTAAACAGACAAACATAGAGGGAAAGTAATAAATACTACTGTACTGTACAGTTTGCGATACATCAGATCAATCATTTGGCTATTTAACTTAAAACTTGTGGTCTTATTAAAAAATAATTGTGCACTAAAAAAAACTGAACACCAAGTTAACCTTTAACCACCATTGGACACCATCATTAGACCAACTAGGTGGACCTATACAATACACAATACAATGAACTCTTTTCAGAGATATAGAATATTAGTGAAAATAAATAAATAATAAATGACTTTGCATAATAAACGACTCCTATGCATAACATATAACATTTGTTATGCCGACATTTTTGTCCACATAATATAATTAAACGGTCACCAATACAGTTTAATTAACTTCATTGTTTAACGAGCAACATTGTTTAATGTAAAAAAAAAAATCTTGAAACTTTTAAAGCCACAAAAATGAATTCTGGTTAATTTAATAGTATTTACAGTTTTTGTTAATACAAATAAACAAAATGAATAGATATAATAACAAAAATACTGAAAATAAAGCTGAGAATCACTGCTTGAAGTAGTTAAGACATTTCACCAGTTAATAATTCACTTAAGAAATCTAACTGAAAAGCGTTATTGTTTGTTATTGAGAGACTGACCGGAATTTTATCCGGATGTTTGGCACGGACTCGTTCCCCCTCCGCTCTCCTGACCTCCAGAGGAACACTTCGCTGATACTGGCTAGACATCTGAGGGCCAAACACACATCAACATTAACAACAAACAATTCAGCCTTCCTCTTGTAATGCGCAGAAATCAACCTGCATTTTTCTTAGAGTTTCTTATAATTTTTTTTTATAGTAACTAATTATAATTTACTATTTTCATTCAAACACAAGCACAAATAGACATGAATTGTCTGATCTATATATGAAGAGTTCAGATGCAAAAACCTCTAAATGCTGTCTAGAATTTTCTTCTACAATGAGCATTTTTCTCTGCTTCTTTTGTTTATGTCCAGTTTTTCATGTTAAAATCTATGAAAATAACCAATTCTTTGCTGTAAAAGTGAAATTGCTGAATCAAGATACAGGAGGTTGAGAAAAATGCTAATTTTAGAAGAAAATTTCAGATGGCATTTAGAGGTTTTTCTTAATATAATCATTAATAAAACATGTATTTTCTGAATTGGTCAGTCTATAATATGAAGTAATAATAAACTAATTTTCATCAAACACTCTGGTATCCTGTCAGCCCACCACGACTCTTCCTCTACTTTGCCCTCAATCCAGATGTTCTTCACAAATATTTCTACCATATGTTAAAAATAAAGGGATAGTTCACCCCATTTTTAGCTAAAACCATGAACCATTTACGAAAATACAAAAATAAATAAATAAACAACTACAGAGAAAATAAAATGAAGCCTGTGTGTGCAAAATACAAAAAAATATTAAAACATTTGTAACCTTTAATTCACAGCTTCAACGTATAGAGTAGTAAACAGTCTTGACCATGTTTATGACGATCTTTGCATAATGGCATATGCACAGGCACGATCTCAAAATATTCTTCGTTTTACTTCTGTAAAAAAATTTTACAGTCACAAGGGTAAACACAAGTACTGTTTTGATAAACAACATAACATATGCGTACGTCCTCAATCTTTGTTGTAAAACAGCAACAGCACATAAGCAAGTCTGGATTAGGGCTGCAACTAACGATTATTTTGATAATCAATTAGTTGAGCTTTTTTTTCTTTACTTGATTGAGACAGCCATCGCTGCAGCTCGCAGCTTGATGATGTACTGGACCAGGTCCACTACATAATGAACAATAGTCTACACCTCCCCCTACCCTAAACCCAACCATTACAGTAGTATGGGTGTTACTTAGTACTTGGACCTTGTGCAATACCTTATCATGATTAGGCTGCAGCGAGGACATCTTGAATTAATCGAATGAAAACAAAACACTTTTTAAATTTGACTAATAACTATATAAACTGTAAATCAGGGTATTATTTATGCATAAAAGTATACTTTAAAAAAATACAAAAGCCACTTATCAAGTTTAATAATCTTTAATTTTGACATTCCAAACCTTAAATGAAAAACAAAGTTTGTTTTTAAACAGTATAAATTCTCTAAATATCCAAAATATTCAATTATTTGTTTTCTTTTCGGCTTAGTTTCTTTATTAATCTGTCACAGCAGAACGAACCACTAACTTATCCAGCATGTTTTAAGCAGGATGATCTTCCAGCTGCAACCCATATCCAAAATAAAAAATAAATAAAAAGCAAAACAAGAATTGTACTCATTTTATATTTATATTATGAAATTAGGATCACACGCTGACAACAATTTCACTTTGAAATTTCACTCTTTTTGAAACAGAAGTAGAAGGACATATAAACTTTCAGTACTCAGTGCACAAATGTAATGTTAATAGCATTCTCTAAAAAACTACAATATTGACTAATTGTAATATTCTACAGCTGTTGTTGTTTGCTGATTTTAAATATGTGGTATCTGACTATATTTGCACCATTTAATTTAAGCTAACTTGGGGTTGTTGAAGTAGTATTTGTAGTAGTAGATGTTATCGATGTAGATGTTGTAGTAGCAGTCACTGCTGTAGTAGTATCAGTATCAGTAGTAGTAGTAGATGTAGTAGACGTTGTATTGTGCGTACAGTGCATATTTATTATGTATGTAAATACAAAATCCATGTATA
>CAIGQZ010033112.1:5070564-5126563 GCA_903798205.1 Danio tinwini
TAAATCAAGTCCTCCAATGAGAGAAAGCGGAAGAAGATTTCCGGCGACTGTGTCCTCACCGGCAGCCATTTTGTTTGAGGTGTTGACATTCATCCGTTGAGTTCGGTGAACTGGTTGATATGGGCTCCAGTTTAAATGTGATATCGTCAGGAACGTGTTTAATCTAAGGTAGCCGGTATACACCATTGTTATACTTTTTGCAGCAGATTATAAACTAAATATCTTCTATTAAGCGTTAGAACGATTTATTTTCTCATATTTGCGTAGATTTTTTTCTACGGGCTAAACAGTAACTAACTGGTTAGCTCTGGCAAAATGGCGGCGAATGCGGCTCAACAAGCCCCGACACAAAACTGGTAAGGCTTTTTGTGTTTCACTAATAAATCTTCACTGCTTCACTGCATTGTCTGTTAAACGTCTGTCTTACAAAAAGGTTTCACTGCATATTTTGAGGTACAAATAAGTGTAACAATCGACTTTGGTGTTCGCTAGCTTATCCGCTTCTCTTTGCAGAATTAACGAATTATCTCGTCGTATCGTCGTGCCGTTTTTAATAAGTTGGAGGTCGGTTGAAAGTGTAATACATTTTTGTTTCCTGTTAAAGGTAGTAGTCTATATTAGAATTTGGATCGAGTGGAACTAACGTTTGTCTTGTTGTAACGTTAAAGGTCTCGTTGCTGACCAGCCGATTTGCATTGTTACTTATCGCTATGGCTTTTATTTATTTTTTTTTACAATTTTGGCGAAACAGGCTAGGCATGATGTGTTTAACATATCTGAACAAGTTTATAGAGGTAAAGTTGGTTTTATATTCGCACATTTGTTCATTTAGACGTCTATATATTGTTTACCATGTTACTTTGAATATTCAATCAGAATTAGCATGCAAGTATGACTTCAAAACAACATTAACAATATATAATTGACTGTGAATTGACTGTGACTGTGATTGTCATTGACTGCTTATATGATTTCACTATTTAGAATTTGCAAGTAATACTTTTATTAAAGTTATATTATTAAGGAGAATGTCTGAATATCCAAATATAAAACCAACTTTACCTCTAAGTTTTAGGAAATGTCATAACTGCATATTATATTCACTATTTATAACAGTCTGCAGTCAATTTTTATTTGAACTGACTGTTGTGAACCTTGTTTTGTGTGGGTCATGGTGTGCTTGTGTAGATGTTTTCAAATGTTTTAAAAAGTCTGATATGCCGTGAACTAAAGTCAATATAACATTACCATGTTGTGATCTGCAGGCCGTATGGTAATAATTCAGGTGGTGAAGGCCCAGTCCACGAGAACCCAGAATGGGAAAAGGCCCGTCAGGCTCTAGCATCAATCAGTAAAAGTCAAAACTCTACCAAACCTTCTACTAATCAAACCACCCAACAGGTTAGTGTTTCATATGAATAGAGGTGGTCACTGTTATCAGTTTTTTTACCTATGCATTATTGTGTGGAAAAATATTTTATTTATTTTGTATCTGTCCTCTTATTTTTCTGTTAGTCTGGACAGTATCAGGCAACAGTTACAGACTCCTCTGCAATGCAGCAGCAGCAGTACTATCAGCAGTGGTATCAACAGAACCAGCAGCAGTATGCTGGTTACTCCTATCCTTATAACTACTACTACCCCATGCCTCCGGTAAAGTAATGCACTCCTAATTTTTTTGTTGTTGCTTGTATCTGTAAATAGTCCTTATCTGTTTGCCTTTAAATCTTAACCGAAAGGTTCATTGAAGTGCTTTGAAATTTACCAGCAGGGCGTAAGCACTATATGTCTTTTTTGGGAATCCATGTAATTGATTGGAGCTTTCATTCCGCGCACAGAAGCAGAGCTAAAGCAGCATTGCTGCAATCATTTTGGTGATTGGTCTATTTTTGTCACGCTGCGTACGTTCAGTTAACACGACTGCATTGATTATGACCAAACACAAATGAAATGATTGGGTAGAAATTTTACCTAATAATATCCACTGGTTTTTATGTTGTCAATCAAATTAACTTAATAAAAAAAAAAAATGCAACAAATATTTGTTTAGGCTTGAATTACAAAGCCAAAAAAATATAATTGTATCAGTTTTGCTTAAGTTGCACACTAGTTAAATTATGTATAATTATGCATTATAACTATATTAGTATAAATATTACTACAAATGTACATCATGCTGACTAGGGTTGGGCAGATGGCCAATAAACATCATGATGCTGAGCCGGCATCGCGATCCATCGCCCCGCCCCACATTTATATTGTTATACAACTTATTATTTGCATGTTATCTTAATAGCAATAACGGTCTTTTCATGAGCGGTTTTAGATTTTTACGTATAGCTGCCGCTTGCACAGCTGACAGCACCGTGAGGATTAAATGGAATATACAGTACCTCTCGCGCTTAAATGTGTAGATTCAGTGGCAAACGCTGTTACCTGCAAACCTGTCCCACAAACTTTACAGTGAATGGCTTTAGTTATTTTCATAGCGGACTTGAAGCCACTAAAAAAGTTTTTTATCCACTCCTCGCATTGTGAAGATTTTGCAGTGAAAACAGGTCACACTGCAATTTATGCACTTGCACAAATGCTTCCAAACATATATTTTAGCTCGCATAAAATTTTAGGCGCATATGCGACCAAAACGGTCGAACCCTAGCATCTTTACTTGTTATTATTTCCTTATAATAATAAAAATAATAATAATAAAATAAGGAACTCCAAACGTACCCTCGTCTTCTTTCACTAGCTGTGGGAAAAAGCCATTATAACGACACAGATCACTGTGCCTATTCGTGCCAAAGTCCTGTGGGAAAAAAAGTGATTGACAGGTGGTAATTTGTGTGTAACTTTATTTATGCTTTGGTTATGGGTAAAGCAAAGACCATGTGGGTCAGGTAGTGAAAACGGTAGGCTACAATTAATTAATTCGTTTTGAATTAATTGATATTTAACAACAACCACCCACGCCTACGACGTGATGTTTCACATTAGACATTGTACGATGCCAAATTGGTCAACATCGCCCAACTCTAATGTTGACAGTCAAAAACAAAATCACATGACATCACAGGCAATTGTCTTCTGAGTGCACCCGAAAGGACATGAATGACACTCTTTATGGAGCTTGAGAAACATACAGTTCTTTATGATCTACATAATTAGTAAAAAAAGACTTGCAGGTAAAAGAAACAGCATGGAAGGAAGTTGTCACGGCCCTTGGTGCAGAATAATATAGATATACATAAACTGATAGATAGGGATGCTCCGATCGATCGGCCGAAGATCGGTATCAGCCAATAATCACATTTTATGACTCGATCGGTACTCGCTAACTTGGCCGATCTTACGAACCGATCACAATTGATAACGTCAATGCGTGAGGACGTACACGATGAGTGGGGACGTAAATGTTTTGGCGCCACAGTCATGTCATCACCGGTGTGGAATTATGACGTTTCGAGAAACAATGAAAAATTCGCTAATTACCATTTATGTTCCAAAGAAATCTCACGTTGAGGAGCATCATCCAAAACATTTAATACAATGAACCTGATTCGGCACTTAAGAATGAGCCACTGCGAGTCCTATGGTGAATACGAAAAACTGTCGACTGCAAAAAAGGCAACGGTAACTAGTAATGCGACTCTCACCCAGCCATCCATTACAGACATTCTGAAAAAACACGAACTGTACACACCAGACAACAAGAAAGCTAAGGATATAACCGCAAAGATAATGGAATTTATATGCATTGACAACCAGCCTCTGTCAGTCACAGAAGACATTGGATTTAAACGCCTCATTGAACATCTTGAACCATCTTGGCCTCTAGTTAACATTGGACAATGTTTAATTAAATCTAATGAATTGCATCAAACTACTCAAATTTGTTCGTTTATGTAAGTTAAAACATTTTTTTGTTTGTTTTGTTTTTATTTTGTCCTGCTCAGGCTTGTATTGGACAAGTTAAATCAGACTTCTCCATTTTAGGAGATGAAATCTTTATTTTGTCCTTCACCGTTCACTGTACTACTGGACAATGTTTAAATAAACCTGTGGGTTGCATCAGCCTGCTCAATTTTCCTGATGTGCATAGTGTTATGCATTAACCCCATTGTAAAAGCATATTAAAATATTCACTGTATAATAAATACTTATTTGTGATTATTTAGTACTCTGTTAAAACAATAGTCTTATTACATATAGTGTTAAAATGTAACAAAAATATAACAAAGGCAACAACAATAGTATTACTTTATCTGAAAAAAAGTTAATGGTGATCAGAGAGCTTACATATCAGTTATATAAACTTGAAGCATCAGAATCGGCATTGGTATTGGCCGATTAGCATGACAAAAAATCGGTACTCGGTATCGGTGGCAAAAATCCTGATTGGAGCATCCCTACTGATAGATGTGTAATAGCTGCTGCTTAGGTGCACGCTGCTGGTGTGAAAGGCAAATGCCTGCCTGCTGCTTCTCCCTACACACTGCGCACATGCTGCTTTTGCTCTGGTTGCAAATAGAAAAAGAAAGTGTGAAAGAGGTGTTTAATGAAATGGGGCCAGACAGAGTAGCATATACAAAACAATTAAAAGCATTAATTTATTTCTCAGCTCTGCCAGTCAGAGTGGTTTACATGACATTAACACAAAAATCACACTTCATTAGGGCTAAATATTTTTTATCTTTTTTTGATCTTCCCTCCCAGTATGGTGGTCCATATCCTCCAGGACAGTATGGTGTTCCCGGGGGCTACCAGACACCCACTACCCCTACTGGACAGGTATAGACTTTTTTGTGTGGGTTTCTGTTGACCAAATGTATATCACATAGTTGTGCAAGCATTAAGTAATGCTCTAATGTTCCTTCTATTTCAGGCCCCTTCCATGCCTACAATGGAGGATCAGTCCTCAAATTACCCCCCCCAACCTCCTCCTCCTGCAACCCCTCAACCCCCCCCTCAAAGTCCTACATCCAGTGACCAACCCCCACCCCCTCCTCCACCCCCCATACCTCCCCAACCCAATGCCCAGTACCCCCGTCCACCATCCCAAACCCCCTACAGCCCTAATGGTGTCCTTCCATACAGTCCTACAGATTCAAACCCTATGATGCGGGGATACAATCCAGGGCAGATCCGGCCAGGTTACCAGGGTTATCAGACTCCAGTATATCAGCCCCATCAGCAGCAGGCTCCAGCACCAGGCCTGTACGGAAGCACAGGCAGGGTGGATGCTAAAAAACCTAACAATATCAATATGAATAAAGGTGGCCAGCAGCTGTGGCAGCGCATGAAACGTACGCATATGTGTGCTTATAACATGTAAATTATGAAGTGTGTAATTTAAGTATCTCCTAATGCTTTCTTTTCTTTTCAACAGAGGCACCAGGAACGGGCGCTGTTAAATTTAATATACCAAAACGCCCTTATGTCATATCCAATCAAAACTTCCCATCAGGTGAGCAGGTTCCTGGATTGGCTCCTCCCACTGCGACCAACCCACCACCTGGCTCTACTGGTACAACATCCAGTGGTTCAACAGGAGGTGCCCAAACACGGTAAATGTTCTGGTAGTGTTTAAAATTATGAGGCTAGTTGGAATATGCATGTCTTGGAAGTGAACAATTGCAAATATCTATAATAACAGAACAAATTATTATTTTTTTAAATAGACCTCAAGATTGGCCACAGGCCATGAAAGAGTATGTACAGCGCTGCTTCACAGCCTGCGAATCTGAAGAAGATAAAGATCGTACTGAAAAGATGCTTAAAGATCTTCTGCAGTCCAGATTACAGGATGGCTCTGCATACACTATTGACTGGAACAGAGAACCCCTGCCAGAGTGAGTTGCATCTTTCTATTGTGTTTTGGATTTATTCAGTTCAGCTTTTATTATGAGTGGCTTATTGAAATTGAGCTTTCGAGTTACTTAACTACTGTCATTAAACAAGTGTTCTCTTTAACAGTCTGAAGCCAAAACAGTCTCGCTGGGAGGTGATGCCGCAACTTTCTCAGGAAAATAGTATTGGAAGAGGTGGAGCCACACGTGGCAGGGGCGGAGCCAGACTGGGAAACTATAGAAATGTCTTTTCTCAAAGAAGTCCCTCTTCCAGCTCCTCTGGGTCATCCCGCTCCTCTTCACGATCACCGTCCCCTCACAGCCGACACAGGGACAGGAGTAGACATCACCGCAGGTAATGTGCTGGATTGCAAACTTGATTTATCTAGTAAAGCAGATTGAGTCACTTAAAGTTGATAGAAATTGGAAGATCGACAGGATTTGATGAGTGATTATTTTTCCTCCTCCAGTGACTCTGGCTCACAATCAGACAGCAGCATGTCGAGTGATCTTCGACTCTCATTGACCCGCAGACAGCAGAAGGGTGGCAGAGGTCGTGGGGCAGAAAGAGAGCGAGGCAGAGGAGCTGCTGGAGAGAGAGGCAGAGGAAGAGGCAAAGCAAACAGAGGGCGGAGGTAAGCTATCATTGCTAGTACACTAGATTCAAATGCCTTGCACTAGGTCATAGGTGTCGAACTTAGTTCTTGGAGGGCTGCAGCTCTGCACAGTTTAGCTTTACCTGATCAAACTGAGTCCTTCAGGCTTGTTTGAAACCTCCAGGTAAGTGTATTGAAGCAGGGTTGTGGCCCTCTAGGACCTGAGTTTGACACTGCTGCATTAGGGAATTATTCAATAAAGTTAGCCAGTTTGTTAGAGGTCTCATTACCCTCTCCTATGACTTCTTTCAGGAATATGGAGGACCCAGCCAGTGGTGTTGGTAAGAAACGTAAAGGTGGTAATGCAGGCCTTGACTTTCACGACCCACATCGTGAAGCAAAGAAGCAGAGCCGTGCAGCACGCTTCCACACTAAACTACGCACTGAGCCCCTGGTGTTAAACATCAATGTTTTTGACCTCCCCAACGGTACCCAAGAGGGATTAAGTTGGGATGACTGCCCCATAGTTGGCACCTGCCAGGACATCACCAAAAACTACCTCCGTCTCACTTGTGCCCCAGACCCTTCAACCGTTAGGCCTGTACCTGTGAGTGTTTCCCAGAATGTTGCTTGTCTTTTGAACGAATGATTTGTTATTCGTGGCCCGTGGTTGTTTGTTTCATTGAAGGGTTGTTTAAAATATTGTGTTTCAGGTGTTGCGAAAATCCTTGATTGCAGTTAAGGCTCATTGGAAAAGCAATCAGGACTACATGTACGCATGTGAACAAATGAAGTCAATAAGACAGGATCTAACTGTGAGTGATGATTTTTTGTACCGTTTACCTGCCTTGCCTTTTTTTTGTGTCTTATTTTGAAATGTCTTATAAATCAGGTGCAAGGTGTGCGTACAGACTTTACCGTGGAGGTGTATGAGACGCATGCTCGCATTGCTCTGGAAAAGGTATGAAGTGAAATATCTTTGCTGAATTGATAGACAGTGTTTTTTTTTTTTTTTTTTACTGTATTGGTATTAGACAACCAACCTCACTGTTCTATTGTTTGTAGGGTGACCATGAGGAGTTCAACCAGTGTCAAACACAGCTGAAGGCACTGTATAAAGACTGTCCATCAGACAACGTTGGAGAATTCACTGCCTACAGACTTATCTACTACATTTTTACTAAGAACTCTGGAGGTATGAACTATGAATTGCATTTTTTAATGAGCAGTTTAATTTTTTTGCAGTTCAAATATATTCCTATATGAAGCCTTTAATCTTGTTTATTTCTTTATTTAAATTTTTTATAGACCTGACAACTGAGCTTGTGTATCTAACCACTGAGCTCCGTGCTGATCCATGTGTAGCTCATGCTCTTGAGCTCCGTACAGCTTGGGCGCTTGGCAACTTCCACCGATTTTTCCGACTTTATCAGAAAGCTCCACGCATGGCTGCTTACCTTATCGACAAGTTTGTGGAGCGTGAAAGAAATATAGCTCTGAGGGCCATTCTTAAATCGTGAGTAGAGATGCCAGGGTGAAGAATGACTGGGAATTATACCATTATTAATTTCACATCTAACTTCAATGCCTTTTTTTTTTTTTTTTTTTTTTCTCTCTATGCAGGTTCAGGCCCTTTGTGTCGGTGGAGTATGTTCAGTCCAGCTTGGCCTTCCCAGATTTAGACACATGTTTAGCATTTTTAACGGGGCTCGGGGTATCATTCACCCCCTCTGACCCAAGCAAAATAGACTGTAAAGTCAGTTCAGCTAGTCTTACAACCTCATAGTAGTGGTAGTTGGGGAGACCACAGAATGTACATTTATAGAGCTTACAAAGACAGACTGTAGATAAGCCACCAGATATCTACACAGTAAACAAGCACTCAGAGTCTAGAGTTGATCATGTTTATAAAGATATCTTAGATTTATTTAACTCTTGTAGAGTGATGGACTTTCTGACAGATGGACAGTTTATACATCCATACACAGGGACTTAGTGGCCATTTGAAGACCTAGAATAACCAATTCACAAAGCCCATTTAGTGAAGCAACAGGCAACCAAGTACTTGAAGAATTTCCCCCACACCAATAGATAAACAGGGCAAAGATTAGCTGGGGTCAGTTCACCAGGACACATCATAGATAGAGCTCACAAAGCATTTTCAAGCTAACAGTGTTGTGTGTTCTCATGTTTCTCTCCTCTCAAGCAAACAGCCACAATGCTCAAGACGTAAAAGCTTCATGGTTAATGCTGGAAATATTCTGAGCCCGTTTCTACCAACTGCTTTACCAGCTAAAGGAAGTGCAAAGCCAAAGAATCCTTCTGCAAGATCTTTAATGGACTTTAAAGCAAATAGAGCTTTGGTGCAATCCTTCAAGCAAGAAGAGGATGGTTTGTATGCTCGGTTTACTTTGCCAAGATGTCTTCAGTAAGTCAGTGGAGGGGCTTTGTTAGATCTTCCGTCTCCCCTCATCTCTAACATCCTAATGCTGATAGCAAATAATATTTGGACTGAGTTACAACAAGATCACCTTCAGAGATGCAAGTTAGGCCCTAATTCACACTATCACCAGTTACACCCCTTTCCCACAGTCTACTGCCCCTCTCCTACATGATGTGTCATCACTCAAGAAGCTGGCCTTCATTAGTCGCATCCTAACCACTCCTCAACACACAGGAAGCACAACTCAGAGACTCGGTTCTTTCACTTCCCACCACAGCTGTGAGCTGAATAAGGCCAACAAAGTCCATGCTCATCCAGATCCACCTAGCGCAGTTCATTTACCACTAAGTTTGACCATCGTCAACTGAAGAGAGAAGTTCCCTCAAGCATTACCCATACAAGATCCCTACGCCCTACATGACCTCATTCAGGAGGAAAAGCAAGATCAGTTTTCTCTAATGGCAAGATGGCGTGAGTCTTCCTCCGTTCTCTCAAGCAATCATCTCACTTCTGCAATGGCTACCTTTTGACCTGCTGGGGTTTGGAAACACATGGGTTTGTATGGCTCCTTAAGCTTCGGCCACATCTACTGGTAATGGCTGGTAAGAAGGACTTGATGTCTTGAAATCGTAAGGGATCTTCGTTCTGCTTGGGTTGAGGTGTTACCATGGTCAGGCTTGGCTTGTGAGGCTTTTTTCAACCCTGCTGGCAGGTTTTGAGTATCATCTTATTTTAAAAATGGGCCTAATACAGAACCTTGTTGCACCCCTTTTTGATTTTTTTTTTTTTGATATCAAACAATCTATTTGAAAATCTAATAGATTTGCTCAATTTACATGTTTTTGTGCAGTATTATATCTCAGAGATTAATATGGCATCATGGTCGTTTAGCTGACTAAAGCATGGAAATTTAAGTTGTTACAAAGTTCTTCCAGAGCTTTTTGATTCCCAATGGACTTGCCACTTAATTATCACTTTCATTGAAAAGGAACAAGCTTTTTAATATTTTTGCATCTGAAGAAATCACATTTATTTAATATGATTAGGTCATCCAGCATCAATCTGAAATATGTTTGCTTTAGCAAGATTTGCTCAGGTTCACTAAGAGCATCCCCATATGTGAAACATGTACATATGTAGTCATGTAAAAAATGTGTAAAGTGAGATTTATGTTTTTCATTTTACTACTTTAGTTTCATTTTGTACAATGGTAAGTGTTGTTTTGATCTATACAGTACATTTGCTGGCCGTTTTCAAACTTTATTTTGTGGCTGGTGAGCATGTGTGCACAGATGAGTGGATTATTGCAAATAAGTGACATTTTCACATTTAAAATGATTACAAATTGTCTCTCCAGACACTCAATGGATGACATTGGAAAGTAAAACTCAAACTCATGAATTGACCAAGTAATTGCAAGTCTTTCTTGATTGTTACTTCAAATGCTCAACCAGTTATTCAGTTTTTTTATTATTAAAGGCAAAGAAATCGTCACCTACTGGCTTATCCAACAGCAAGAGTTCCAATTTGGTTTAATTGCTATTTTAACATGCTCTATCTATAGATTTTTGTTTCATTATCTCATCTAATCTGAAGAATGCTTCATTTTGAAAGTCTTGTGTTAATGTTTTCTTTTTTTGTGTTGATTTTGATTATATTAGAGCTTGATTCTGTTCACATGCTTGTATTTGATTGTGCATTGTAAATGATTTGCTGATGCTGTTATTTGCCACATTGACGTTGCTCTCCTCTTTTTCTCAACCTTCACCCCTTCCCACCTCTCATTCTCCTCTGCTCCTGCACCCCTTCATTACCAGATTCTCTATATCTATCTCTCTTCCTCCTTGCAGTCATGCACATTTGGAGCAAAGCAAGAGATGAGAACATGAGGGCAAAACTAATCCAGAGGCACTGGAAAAATGAGACATCCAGACACCGGCCTGCTCGGTCATCTTTGTGCTTCTTGTATGATGCTTTTGTCATTTTGAGAAGAGCTTGATTTCCAGTGTGCAATGTTCTTTATGCCAATTCTCAAAACCTTAAGATATGACGAAAGTGAAGATGTGTGAAATGTGTGTTAGGAATGGCTTCATCTAGTGTGTAGTGGAATTGCTTCTGTATGTTCAGGTATGTCCTTTATTCCTTTTCTTTTTTTGGTTTTATTAACTGCTTTTTTTCTTTACCTATTGTTAGGTGTATTTGACAGCTTTTTTGTTTTGTTTTTAATTACTACTTAATTTTTTTTTTGTATGACCCGATTTCTAATGTTTCCTTTAGTAGTTTGCTGGACATACCTGGTCATACAGATATTTACTGATGTTTCATGTAAACTAAATGTTGAAATAAGTTGGCAAGTGTTGAATTTGACTGCAGTTTCTAATGGTAATGTTTTTTGGCTGCCCGTAATGGTCATTCAATGTTAATCATCTCAAGTAATACCACTGGTTTTTGTTTATTTTCCATGAACTGTATTTTTAGCCTTTGCCGTTGGTGTATAATATCTTCACAGCAGTATTACTAACAGTTTTCACTCCTCTCCTCTTGCACATCCTTCTTTTCTCTGCTCTTATTTATTTATTTTTGCTCATTATTTGTTGCATTTAGATTAGCCTCTGTAAGTGTTCTCTCTGACATTGTTTCTTTAGCCATTGACTGCTTTTCCTCATGCTTTTTTCTTCTCTCTCTTTCTCTGTCTTCTGTTCTTCCTGCATGTTGTTCTTCTGTCTCCCTGCTCTTTCCTCTGTATTGTGTTGTATTGCAATATTGCGATGGTTTCTGTGTGCTCAGTGCTTGGCAGTAAGTATCTCAACAGGACCGTGCTTGCAATTGTTTTTCTTTTACAGCTCCCCCTCTCAAAGCCCTAATGTCTCTGAGCTCCTTTATACAGAAAATACTGCCCTTTGTAGA
Source organism: Danio tinwini (assembly GCA_903798205.1). Classification (NCBI taxonomy): domain Eukaryota; kingdom Metazoa; phylum Chordata; class Actinopteri; order Cypriniformes; family Danionidae; genus Danio; species Danio tinwini. The sequence continues at coordinate 5,082,357 of CAIGQZ010033112.1, forward strand.
TACTGAACTGTACATACTGTACCTACTTTCTTATATTGGGAGGAAAAAAATAAAGAGTTAAATCAGATTTGTTGATTGTCATTTAATAGCTGAAACTATTTGTTGACTTTGCATGACAGTTCTCATGTAAAGTTTTGTTTATCCCCCCTCCCCCCACATTTTCTATTTAAGTCTTAAGCAGATAGTTCAGTCTGAATTTACTTTACTCTCAAGTTGTTGCTAACTTTTATGAGTTTCCTTTTTTCACAAAATAAAGCTTGAAGTATGTTAAAAACCAGTAGCTATCGACTTCCATACTAGGGCAAAAAAAACCTCTGTAAATCTGTGGTTATATTTTTCAAAATATATTTTGTGTCCAACAGAAGAAAGTCAAAAGTTTGAAACAGCAAAATGAGCAAATGAAAGAAGTTGTGCTTGGTTAACTAGAAAAGGTTAGTATATAGCCTGATTCTGAGTTCACATGAACTATAAATATTAATGCCAATTTAATATAATTTCTGGCAGTTTAACTTCAATTTTACTATAGGGTAGGATTTCAACAATTTGTATAAAGCTTTATTGAAATATTTGGTTTTATTGAAAGAAATCATAAAGTGTGAGTTAAATGGATGGGGGGTGGGGGAGAGAAGACTTGAAGGGATAGTAATTCAACTTTACACAATTTCTTGCCCTCAAGTGGTTACAAACCTTTTAGTTTCTTCTGTTTGTTTCATCTGATATTTGAAAGAATGTTAAAAACAGTTAACCATTGACTAAAGGGAAAATTGCCACGAAAGTCCGTGGTTACAGGTTTGCAACATTTTTCAAAATAGCTTCTTTTGTCAACAGAAAAAATTTAACAGCTTTTTTATTTTTGCACACACTATCCTTTTTAAAGACTTTTATAACGCTTGTGGGGTTTTTTTTTTTCGTAAAGACCCTAATTTTGAAATAATTCTAAATAAAATGCATCCATGTTGAGCATAGAGACTACTTATAAAACATTTCAAAATGTCCTGATGACCTCGAAGTGTTACAGCAGGGTTTCATTTGTACTTCCATTTCGTTTAACCATACCTACCATGATGTTTTTATAAAGCTTTTAAAAGTCATTCGTTCGCATGAGATCAGAAATTTGATTTGATATAGTTTGTGATTTATGGGTTATGTTTAATTGTATTGTTTCACATCACTCACTGTTCTATAGACTTCTAATAAAACTGATTTTTTTTTTTTGTAGTTTGGAACAACATCGTCTGGTATTACTTTAAAATTAAAGTACAAGAACGGAGTAATGTCAGTTTGTTATTTGCACATGTATTTATTTGTTTTTATTTTAATTTCTGTATTTCCTATACAATATATAGTTCCAAACTACTAAAAATGTCCTTCGATTTCACTTAGACATCAATATTAAATCTTCAAAAGCAAACGTTGGCATGGTCCCAAAACGCAATTCAGATAAATAGAGAAGACAATAAAATGGGTCTACACTTCTGATCACACATTTATTAGAATATTTTCTTATGCTTTAAACCAAATAAGGTGGGTTATGACATTATGAGCACCTTCAGAACAGGCCACTCGGAAAAACTATTTAGGGACACTAAAAACATCAGGACAACCACATTCATGGAAAGTAGTTTGATTTCAATCAAAAAGACACTGAGGCTGATTGACTTCATCCCAATTTTTGACACTGAACACAAGAATGTTGGTAAACATTGTTCAAGTAAAAGGCAAGGACCCTAAAGCCCGACGATGCTTCTCAGTTAACACACATTTCAGTGGAATAAAACCCTTGAGTGCTTAGCATGTGTTAATCTGTCCCTTTACAATAACAACACAGTAGGAAAAACACTGAAAATTAAACACCAACACGTTAACACTTTCTAGAGAAGAGCAGGGCTTATGAGCAGACGTTCTTTTTTTAGGGTTCAGGTGGATGACGGCTTGATCTCTTTATGCTTTTGCATTAATAATGTCGATAAACTCTGGTTTTAGGGAAGCTCCGCCAACAAGGAATCCGTCCAGGTCTTTCTGAGAAGCCAGTTCCTTGCAGGTTCCTCCAGTGACAGAACCTGAAGAACAGACCGGAAGAAAGATTAGGGTGGATTAAGACCTTGCAAAAGCTTTCTTGACATCAATTAAAAATATCAGCCCAACAAAATATAAAATTCTGAAGATATTAGGTTTGCCTAATCATTTGTGGAGAAAACATATCATTAAGAGGAGACATACTATTGTAAATGAAGCCAAAAGCTTCATTTATTTAATTTGATTTATTTATTGCTAATGTTTGAGTAAATGGGACATATTATTCCTATCGATTTAGGCTGGTGTTATCATATTTATTTCTTGTGTTAGTTCATTGGTAGTGCTACTGTATAGGCCAAATCTGCAGACATTTTTTTGCTATTTCTGCACAGAATTTTGTGAAACATCTGCAGATTTATGTGGATTTAGAAATTTAAGGAAATTATATAAACAAATAATCACTTTTCAACTTATCTAAGGTTTACAATGCAAATCTAATTTGAATCACTTGTTTGGTAAACAAAGCAAGCCTCTCTTATAATATATCCACTAGAAAAAACTGAAAATACTTTACAAACTGTATTACAAATAAATCATATAAACAGAAGCATATTTAGCAATAATAATAATACTAATTTTAATATAAAACTGAATTAATATATATTTATTTATTTATTTTTTACAAACATTTACATAAATGGATTCAATGATGGGCTAAAAAACTTTTTTCTGCGTGCACAGATTCCAAGTGGACCTAGTTATATATGATTTTATTATTATTTTCATCATTAAAACTTTTGCTTTTATCCATTTAACTTTATTTTAGCAAAATAAAACAAACTTAATATAATATTTAAACCCACCATGATGATTTTCACTCTTCAGGCAAGAAAATAACCTGCTCTACTGTCCTATTTACCCATAAGTCTCATCACCCTTAATTCACTGTATTTAAACACATAAATCTGATCATTTATTACTTATGGAATCTGGATCTCTTGTTGCTTGAAAAAAAATGCCCCTAAATCTTACAAAATGTCAAGCAAATTCTTTCCTGAGAGTCATGAAAATGGAGGCAGGGCTGCAGACATTCGCCTATCTGATTGGGGCTTTTCCTCAACGTTAAGTAGCCTACACACCGGTCAGTCCTGCATCCTCTCCTTGTAAGTTCAGACTTCGCAAGTTTGTTATGGAAAACAAACTCCAGAGATGTTTCACTATCTTAACAATGAAATAAAAACATGATGTGAGGAACTGCCTATTTTCATTTTGATATTAGCTTAACTTAACAGACATCAGAAATGTTGAGGCGTCGTGTAGCTGCATAATAACAGATTCGCAGATTCGTATTTTCCGGATCAATATAACGGAGCCTATAACATTACTGCCTTCTTTCATTTTCATTGAAAATACAAAACATATCCTCTCTTTCATTGAATATCAGTTTAAATAAATAATAAAGGCCATTATAAAAGTATAACGCACAATAAGTTTATACAATAGAGAAAATAAAGGCAAGCGATCAGTCAGATGTGCAGAATCAGTGTCCGTGGTTACATTCAAAAGACCAAAGACAGGGAATATGTCGTTAGATATAGAGAACAAGATTAATTTAATATCACGTTTAACAAATATAGTGAGATTAGATCCAGCGGGAGATGTGCACAGCTCACATAGGATAGATGTGCTCAAAGCACGCTGCACACTGCATGCTAGAGAGAGTAGGTGCGTTCGACTTCATGCAGCGACGCGTAGATCGATCGAAATCGGTCTTAAAGCGGTGCATGCCGGTTAGAAATTTTGGCCGGATTGATGCTGCGCCGACGTCATGTGACTGTAACATGTGGCATCAAAGTACCGCGACAGCGCTCCGAGATCAGATGACTGACTCAGCCCGCGCAGCATCTGAAGAGGGCCTGCTGGAGCTAAGATGACGACACCAATATAACACAATTGGCCAAATTCACCGCATGACAACAACCACGTGTGTTTCGCGTTTATTATTGGACAAATTCTGTCTCACAAATTTCAAAACAAACAATTAACTTTTCATACCATCTCTATCTTGTACACATGATGCCTATTAAAAGACTACAAATATTTTACTGCAGTATCATCTTTTGTTAAATAATTTGTTCATAAAGACTTGATTGTTTGCACAGGTTTATTCTTCGTTTTTATACAGACTATTGTAATCAGCTACATAAACGATTTAAATGATATATTTTAGTAAATAATCTAAATATTAACTCAAATAACTTTTACAGACTTGAAATAATTATCATCATTGATCCTGACGATTTCTTAGCAAATTAAGTTATATAAAAATATGTAATATAAAAATATATGATACTAAAATATTTTATTTCCTGTCAAGCTATTTATGCAGAAATGTACATTGATGTACCTGCTCTTTCTGGGAAATGTCTACTTAAAGTGTAGCTCGTTTATTTTGGTCATTTTGTTCAATCTTTTTGGATTAAAGTGCTTTTTAAAAATGCTTTCATTATCCAAAATAATCCTATTCGTGGGTATTTATTTCCTTTTTATGTGCCCTCTGGTTTCCCCCTTATTTCTCATGCGTTTGTTATGTAGGCTACTAAAATAAAATTCATAATTCTCTTATTGTTTAAAAAATGAACTATAGTTTGTAGAGACTGTATTTTGTTTTATTTGTACTGTATATCTTTTGTTGTTATTTCAATAAATAAATGATCACGCCATGTGATCGGTCATCATGACTGCAGCAACTTTAAGCCGAAGTGTCCGGCTTGACGGCTCCGTTTTCAACTCCGCCCCCGCCTGCGCTCGGCTAATCTCGTTGATCACCGGCTGCAGCTGTGCTTCATGTCGAACGCACCTTTTGTGTGTGTGGTCACGTGATGTGCGTTTTCACCGTTTTAATGTAGACGCAGGACTGCTCAGAAACGCTGGGTGAAACGCTAGTGTGGACGCGGATCGTTTTTCATTCTAAAACGCCGTTTTAAAACTAAAACGTACTAGTGTAAACAAGGCCTTAAAGTAAGCAGCTCCACCAGCTGTTTACAGTAAGAAAATATACTGGTGTCACGTTGGAATGTGTTTTGACTGCATAGCACCACCCATTTAGATACCTCATTTGCATACCCATAATGCCTTTCACCTTAAACTCTGATAGACTTATTTCAGTCACCACCAGTGAGGAAGCCACTCAAAGTGACAGGAGATGTTGATGGAGAAACTGAGAGTCAGAAAATTACTCTTTTAGTATTTGTCCAGTTGGTTTCCTTTAAAAGGGAACCCAATCATCGCTGGTTAAAGATAGAATCTACATCCGTGACTTACACGTTTAATATATGTTATACTTAAAATACCAATGTTTATTTAATTAATGAGCTAATTTCTTAGTAAGGGCTTTCTGTAAATATGTCTAATAGCATTACATTTTAGGTTAAATTTGACGTGGTTGGGCACATATGCACCACATTTTTCTTGTACATTTAGAAATAGCTTCTGATTTTCTTTTTATATTAGTATTTGAGTATATTTGACCCAGACTACAGCACACCTGTGGTTAGGGTTGATACAGAGTAGTACTATGTTTTAAATGTTATAATAAGTCTTGAATTGAATTCATAATTCCCTTATTATTGAAAACAAGTATTATTTGCACGGCACGTCACCTAAAAGTTATTCATTCTTTTTTGTTTATTTTGTAGATAACTGACTAATAAAAAATGCATTAAAATAAAGATACCAAATGAAATTTGTTACAAAAAAAGAGCGATTTCAACAAAATTAGGCTATATGAAGTGGTCAGAAATTGTTTCAATGTTTCCTGTTGCTATTTTGGGTTTTTCCATCTATTGTTTTTTTTTTTTTTTTTTTCAGTCGTATCAGGTAAGAATCCAAAGTATTTAAAAATTTCCCTTTGTGAGTTGTTCTTTTTAAGAGATTGCCGCGGTTGTTGTAGCTACTAAATCATATTGAGAGGAACAGAAATTAACCAATTCGGATGTGCGTTTGAAATGTCAGAAAACTTGCAACATTGAAGGGCAACATTATCTATTGTAGATAGACCTTTAATGACGATACTATCGTTTACGAACTACAGCGGCACCGCCAGTATTTTGGAGCCATAGTATCGCGATGGTACCGGTAAACCATGCAACACTACTTGTGGTACACTGTGGAAAGCTCCCATGTGGAAATTGATTTTTAACAACGGTTTGGTACTTGGGGGAAAAAAAACAGGTAAGTGAGCCTTTGCCCTTTTAATTTTAGTTAGGAGCGGTTTTGGTGTTTTGTAAGGGTGCTTTTACAAGAGTTTGTAGGGGTATTTTGGTTTGGTACACACTTGGTATCAAAAAAAGTCATGTTCAGTTTTGATAAGAGCAAGAATTAGGAAATTTTGCAACTTAAGAGTATGCCGATTTCAGAAAGAATAGAAAAGAGGCCACCAGGTTTGTCCATTTCTTGGGGAAGTCTTTTAAAAGCCGAAGCATATTGAAGATATTTAATTTTGAACAAAAATAGACTATTTAAAATAAAATACATTTAATAAAAAAAAAGATACATTTGCTGACCATATAATCCACCATTGTCCCATTTCTATTCTGGAATCTCTGTCAAATACATGTCATTTTATGATTTAAAAACATTATGCTTCACATAGTTCATCATTTATGTGGCGTATACTGTGATAACTGTTGTGGATAAACTGAAATAATAGCCGTCATATCAGCAAACATTACTTATCCATTATCAAAATGAACAATCCCGTATCCAGTTGTCCTCAAGGAATCAAGCATATTCTGATATTCTGATAGCATGTGAAGGCATTGTTAATATCACTAATCAGGATAGTAATTTTTGTTTTACTATGGGAACTGCCTGAAATACTTGATTCTGATTGGTTGGTTGTGGCACCAAACAACAATTACTACAAATAAGCTCAGAGAACTGAAGCATTAATATTACAGTAATTAGATTTGAGTGTTTATCTTGGAGCTTGGCTGATGGTTTTAAACATAATGGAGCCTTTTTAGAGGAAGCTTTATGAGGATATACAATGACAATATACTCAGTCACCACCAGTGAGCACTTAGTCAAAGTAATGGGAGACGTTGACTGGGCAATTTACACTTGGAAATTTGCTCTTTTAGTATTTGTCTAGAAGGTTTCTTTTAAAAAGGAACCAATTCATTGGTCTGAAAAAGAAAGAATGCTTTGAAATCTGTGAAATTTTTTATTAAGCAATTTTAAAACCATAAAATCCATTAGTCTTGGAGTACAATATAAAAGTATGTAATTTCAGCCTATGATGTCATTGTGGGTGTTGCAACTGGCATAATATTTGCATTATACTGCCTCTTCTAAATCAAGTTGTTTACTTCAGTAAAATATGAAGTTTACTGAAATAACTGTCATATAAATAACTTCACTTGCTTCAAGTTAGTTGGTTGATAGTTTTGGATGTGGTGAACTACTGTGAGGAAGATTAAGATGATATACTGTTGAAATAATTGTTCGTTCAGTCGCCACAAGTGAGATACCTATTCAAATTGAAGGGGGATATTCGCTGTGTAGCAAAAAAGTTACTCCTTTAGCATTTGCCCAGTTGGTTTCCTGTAAAAGAAGACCCCTTTATGTGATTTTAAAAAAAATTAAGTATTATCAATATTAAAATATTTAAAATTGCAGTTTAGCATTTTGTTCTGTATTTCAAATAGTTCTAAGTTTGGTGTTCAAGTTTTTCTGCCATCTTATAATACAGCTGTCTAAAATATTTGATTCTGATTGGTTAGTTGTGTCACCAAACCACTATTATACTAAAAAATAACCTCAGAGAATTTAAGCAGTAATATTAAAGTAATAAGATTTCAGTTTCTATATTGTTGCTTGCCTGATAGACATAATAGCGCATTTTAGAGGAAGCTTTACGAGGATATAAAATTACAATTATTTCAATCACCATGAGTGAAATACTCCAAGTCGTGGGAGATGTTGACGGAACAACTCACAGTTGGAAATTTATTGTTTTAGTATTGGTCTAGATCAGAGATCACCAAACTTGTTCCTGGAGGTCAGGTGTCCTGCAGATTTTAGCTCCAACCCTAATCAAACACACCTGAACAATCTAATCAAAGTCTTACAAGGTATACTTGAAACACCCAGGCAGGTGTGTTGAGGCAAGTTGGAGCTAAACCCTGTCCCTGCAGGGTTTAGCTCCAACTTGCCTCAACAGTAGCCCTGGGCAAGCTCCAGGAACGAAATTGGTGATCCCTGGTCTAGATCATATGTCTCAAGCTCAATTCATGGATGGTTGCAGCTCTGCACAGTTTTGCTTCAATCCTATCAAACACAGCTGATCCAAATAGTTGAGGTGTTCAAAAAAAGTCATGAATACCTTCATTAGTTAGATCAGCTGTGTTTGATCAGGATTGTAGCAAAACTGTGCAGAGCTGCAACCATCCATAAATGATGATGAGATGCGGTTATCCCAGAATTGATTTTGCGACCTATGATCTAGATGTTTCTTGTAAAAAAGAACTATTTGTCTCAGAAAAAACATGAGTAAGTAATTTCATCCTGTGATGTAATTGTGGGCGTGCTGCAATTTGGATAATACTGCCTTTTTACTTCAGTAAATTAAGTACTATGTTTACGGAGATAAGTGTCATAAATAACTTCACTTGCTTCTAGTTAGTTGGCTGATAGTTTTGTATGCGGTGAACTACTGTGAAGAAGATTAAGATGACAGTTGAAATAATTGTTCCCTCAATCACCATGAGTGAGTTACTCATTCAAAATGATTCGCTGTATAGCAAGTAGCTAGAATTACACTTTTAGTATTTGTCTGGAAGGTTTTCGTTAAAAGGAGACCCCTTTGTGCAAGTAAAAAAAAGAAGTTTTTCAATTACAGTGTACTTAAAGCTGGCATTTAGCATTTTGTGCTGCATTTGGGAAAAACAGTTAGCCTGATGTTCAAGTGTTACTGCTGTTTGCTACACAGCTGCCTGTGATGCTTGATTCTGATTGGTCAGTTATGTTACTCATGGGAGTATTAATGCTACTTTCCCATTTTTTGTGCCATGCTGAGGCTTTTGTAGGCAATTTTGAAAAAGCTAAATGATGAAATGATGAGGTATAATTGCTTCTGTCACCATGAGTAAGATACTCATTCAGAGTTAGAGGAGATTAATTGACCAACAAAAAAAATACTTATGTTCATTCAGTGAATTTTAAATAAAGATGAACAATTTCCCTTTAAAAGGTGACTTTCTTTCATATTTGTTTAGAGTCTTGTCCACCTTTAGAGTCTTCCACCTACCTTTAATTCAAACTTTGCATTAAGCTGCGGTCACACTAGAGTTTGAGCTTGCGAAATTCTGTCGTACGGCGATTGCTCCAGGTTTTTAATTTTTGTCCAGAGAGGTCATGTTTTGATCCTGGATTGGTTTCACGCAGTCAAGTGATGCGATTTCGCAGGTCAGAGTTCACCAATCTTGAACTTTGTACAGCAGCGAAATGCGAAACTTGACGCATGACCCTGCGTTTTCGGTCTGACGCATTCGCGTGCATATGAATGTAAGTCTATGGGGAGAAAAGTCCAGTGTGACCGCAGCTTTACAATGTTTCAACGAAAATAATGCACACCCTCCAGCCAATCAGAATCAAGAATTTCAACAGACCATGGAATACATATAATGTATATAACTTCAATAGCATATTTTGCAGAGAAGTGGAATTGCAGCTCTACAAATGACCAATAGCAGCATGCATTATTTGTAATGAGTGACATCATTGGACGCATGTTGGAATTTGCATAATGTACAATGCATTTCACACATTCAGCATTCATTCGCTTCAGTCACCATGAGTGAGATACCCTTTCAAATTGATGGGGGTGACTTTCTGAAGTGTTACTTAAGTGAAAATTGCTCTTTTAGTATTTGTCCAGTAGGTTTCCTATAAAAAGGAAGCCCATTCAAGCTTGTTTAAATAAAAGAACTATTTATAAATAAAATATATGTTGATACAGTACTGTACCACACTCTTACAATATTTTAGTCCAGACAGGATCTTCAGATTACTTAAGCATAATGCCAGTTATTTTTATTAACAAAGACTTATTTCATACTGTAAAATAAGTTTTTTTTGTTTGTTTGTTTTTGATAATACGTGTTGATACACAGTGACAAGTTTAACTACTGAGTGTTGTATCATCATCTGGAGATTTTTTAAACTACTTGACTTTTGGAACCATTGAATCAATTGAACTAATTGCTCCTCTGAATGATTTAGTTTTGAAGGGTTAATGTTAGTGAAAATATTGTAAATATACAAATGTAAACTCAACCCTGACACAAAAAAAAGCATTCTACACAAAACAATTGCAAATGTTTAATCAATTAAAGCATAGCCTATTAAATGGACCAAAGTACAAATCATCGAATATCATTAGACTGTCAGTGTCTTGTATTATTTTTCATTATATAACTTGTAGCATTTGTTTGCTTTTTGTATAGCTTGGTTAATCAGGCCAATATGAGGTTGCATGACTTTGGTGTTGCAAATCAATGGCTCGAAACAAATAGTAACAACACTAGAAATGTTGTTACAACATTGTTTAGACTTGCCCAGATAGTGAACATGATTTTTTGATGTGTGTTTATGCAGATATGTGGTTTATTGACTGTATATAAACCTCTACATTATGCTTTTTTAAACATTTGGTGAAGTTAGTCTAGACAACATGAACCCTAAATCTTCTCACAGCATCCATAAAGTAACCACTGCCTGCCAGTGTTTCCATTAATAAATTAAAATCATTTTCATTTGTAAGCTGTCATAGTTTAAACGGAGTAAGAGAAGAGAGTGTTTCTAAATTTGTGTACACGAGTCCCATTTACACTTTAAATAAATCTGTAATTATTCTATAATTAATAGACAACTAAATTAAATGTTTAAATTATTAATTTTAGCATCCGTCTAGTAAGTTTCCTAACAAAGGAATCCCTTTCATACTTTTAAAAGCAAGTGTAAAACTGGCTGGTAACAAAAAAAGTCTTAGTTTGGATTTAAGCAAGGGAATACTTAAGAGTTTACGATCAATTTATTATTTATTGCAGTAATTATTGATTCTGCCTTCTTTTAGGTTTGGCAATGACTAACGCTAACATACATTTATTTTTTAACCAGAAGATGGTCACGTTCCAGGACGACAATGAAAAGATTCTTTAGGCTAAAACTCTGAAAGAAGGATTCATTTTCACACACACTGATTGACCATCACTGAAGTACTGGGTACACTTTACAGAATAATTCACCTCAGGTAGTGTATATACTGCCATCCAGCTGCATGCAAGGATTGTATTATTCTAAAATAATTCTAAATTGCTCTTTGAAAACAGATTCTTTAAGGACTGACCTCCATAAATGATCCTAACGGAGTTGGCGACAGCCTCCGAGACATTGCTCTTTAACCACTGCCGGAGCTTATCATGCACCTCCTGAGCCTGGAAGAACAGCATTGAGACATTGAGCCTCTGAGGCAAATTAAACCAGAAAATATGAATGAAAATAAACGTCCACATTCTCATCCAAATGCATGTCTGTACCTGCTGGGGTGATGCGGTTTTACCAGTGCCAATGGCCCATACAGGCTCGTAAGCAAGAACCACTTTGCTCCAGTCCTTCACATTATCTAAAACAGATGATACAGTATTATAGCAAATGTAACAGACGGAAATGTTATATATAGGAACTGTTTTTGTCAGGCTCCTACACAGATAAAATTATTCTACAATGCTTATGATACAAATGTACATGTTCATTTATACATTACGTACATTTCTACAATACTTTCTACGTTATTTAATTTCTACATTAAAGAATTTAGTTCAGGCAAGAGTAAAAAAAGGGATTTCTCAATGTGAGGCTGTAGAATACAAGCATATTTTCATTCATTATCTTTTCGGCTTAGTTCCTTTATTAATCAGGGTTCGCCACAGCAGAATGAACCACCAACTTATCCAGCATATGTGCATATTCAGCAGATGCCCTTCCAGCTACAACCCAACATTGGGAAACACCCATACACTCTTGTATTCACACACATAGACTACAGCTAATTTAGCCTATAGTGCATGTCTTTGGACTGTCGGGGAAACCGGAGCACCTGGAGGAAACCCACATGAACACGGTAAGAACATGCAAACTCCACACAGAAATGCCAACTGACCCAGCCGGGTTTTGAACCAGCGACTTTCTTGCTGTGAGGCTAATGTGCTACCCACTGCGCCACTGTGTATGATATATAAAGCAATAAAATATGAATTATAAAGCAATAAAATGATGTAAAAGCTATTTAACTCCGGGGTTCCCATCATGCAAATTGACCATTTTTGTTTCCACATTGTGTTCACATCGTTTTTATTGTTACTTTTGTTGTTAGGTGTAGTTAGCAGCTGTTTTATGATATTTGGAGCATTGACACATTCATTTCACATCCACACTCATTTTAATGGATTAATTTTTCAAAATGTGTTTATTGGTCACTTAAATGTGTTTAAATATACACCTAAAAACCAAAGATTAATTCAGTATCTCATTGATAGAATAAAACGTAAAAACTAAGACATACGTAACGTTATTGTTATATAACTTGGGTAAACATTCATTCATTTTATTTTCTGCTTAGTCCCTTTATTAATCAGGGGTCGCCACAACGGAATGAACTGCCAACTTATCCAGCATATGTTTTATGCAGCGGATGCCCTTTCAGCTGCAACTCATCACTGGGAAACATCCACATGCACACGCACGCACTATGGACAATTTAGCCAACCCAATTCACCTATAGCGCATGTCTTTGGAATTGTGGGGGAAACTGGAACACCGGGAAGAAACCTACGCAAAACACGGGGAGAACATGCAAACTCCACTTGATTAAACAAATACTACTTAATTCTATATATGAAATTTACTATAAAAACTATTTTTTACTTGTTTTTTTTGTTGTTGTTTACGTTCATTAATTCCATTCGAAAGGAAAGGAAAAGTTTATGTCAGTTATTGAAAAGCCTTATTTTTCTTGGCATTAAAATAAAAATTACTAAACCTAAACATAGGTGGCAGATAAAACTGCTTAGACTTCATGTACTGAAAAGTGTGCCTTTCACCAAATTAAAAGATACCTGCGATGAACTTGGTCTGTGCAAAAACAACTTTCTCTGTGATTCCAGCCTCCCGCTCATCCAGCTTCTCACCAATGCAGGCGATCACTCCCAAACCGTTCTCAAGAGCATGAGCCACCTTCTGGCCGATCAGCTGTCAGGAATTAAAACGGGCACATAAAAGTGTGCATATAATTTATTAACACTAATGATGATTTTGTTCCTAAAGGGCCAATCTCCAGCAGGTTTTTGAATTGGTCTAGTAGGCCTAATTTAAAAGGAAGCCCTCTCGTTAATGTTACAAGATTTCTTTCTCCTGAAATCTGGTGTTACTTTGTCATTGCTTATGCTTATCCAGTTATGATTTCTTTATAGACTTCTTTTAAATTATAAAAAATATTAAGATATTTTAACTGGTCCATATTAGTTTTTAGTATAGTAATAGAAATTGTAAATTTTTCCAGATATTGGTTTGTGTTAGCAATGCAGCCATAACTAAGCACTATTTTAATAAATTCAGCATTTGATTTTATTTTTTTGCAAATAACATTATAGCTGCTATAAATCAATCTACACACTAGAGGGCAGTATTTGGTTTTGCTCATGAACTACAGAAAACACATTTATTATTACAGCTTTAGATTTAGTTGTACTAAATAGTGTGTAAATTACCTCATCACTCTCTCCAAAAACATGGCGTCTCTCAGAGTGTCCCAGAATCACCCATTTTACTCCACAGTCCTTAATCATGGCAGGGCTGAAAGAATGATACTGATGATTTATAGAGCCTAATGCTGTACAATTACTTTTTGTTTTACATTAAGTTTTTTCTAAACTGTAAACGGACAGAAATGTACCTGATCTCTCCAGTGAACGCTCCCTTTGCAACCTTGTAGCAGTTCTGTGCAGCCACATCAATATTTGGGTTGAGCTTAGACCTGGCGTAGTCTAGGTAGATGGTTGGAGCGCCACACACAACCTCTGAGAAGCACATAAACATATAGTTAAAGTCACTACCAGAATATTAAGCTGAATAATTGCAGTGATTCTTTAAATGTGCCAAAGCACTGTTGTCATGTTACTAACAAACAATACAATTTACTAAACATTTGAGCATTCAGATTAATAACAGGACAATTTTATGAAAATACAGGCATTTAAGAGATAAAATTATGATTTTTAATGTAGCAATCTATTGAAAGCAACCTAGACCAGGCTTTTGAGAGAATGTTTATGTTACTAGGTTTATTAATAACAAGTGATCACGATTCCATGAGGTTTATAACAATGTGCACCAAATGTAAATTCTGTATTCTTACTATAGTAAACTAAATTGACTATTAAAGCCTGATTTATGGACTATGATGCAAATTTGCTTTATTTTTAAATACTCAGTGGGCAACACTTCACAAATGTTGGGTCAATGTTAACAGATACAACATTTGATTTTTATAGATCATTTATAAACATATACACTCACTGGACACTTTATTAGGTACACCTGTCCAACTGCTTGATAACGCAAATTTCTAATCAGCCAATCACATGGCAGCAAGTCAATGCATTTAGGCATGCAGACTTGGTCAAGACGATCTGCTGCAGTTCAAACTAAGCATCAGAATGGGAAGAAAGGTGATTTAAGCCACTTTGAACGTGGCATGGTTGTTTGTGCCAGACAGGCTGGTCTGAGTATTTCAGAAACTGCTAATCTACTGGGATTTTCATGCACAACCATCTCTAGGGTTTACAGAGAATGGAGAGTGGCAGTTCTGTGGGTGCAAATGCCTTGTTGAACTCAAATAACCACTCGTTACAATCGAGGTATGCAGAAGAGCATCTCTGAGTGCACAACACGTCGGACCATTAGGCGGATGGGCTACAGCAGCAGAAGACCACATTGGGTGCTCCTGTCAGCTAGGAACAAAAAACTGAGGCTACAATTCGCACAAGCTCAACAAAATTGGACAATAGAAGACTGGAAAACATTCTTGAACATGACAATGAGTTCACTGTACTCAAATTACCCACCAGATCTCAATCCAATAGAGCACCTATGGGATGTGGAGGAACAGGAGATTCGCATCATGGATGTGCAGCCAAAAAATCTGCAGCAACTAGGTGATGCCATCATGTCAATATGGACCAAAATCTCTGATGAATATTTCCAGTACCTTGTTGAATCTATGCCACGAAGGATTAAGGCAGTTCTGGAGGCAGGTGAAGGGGGGTCCAACCCAGTACTAGTAAAATGTTCCTAATAAAGTGGCTAGTGAGTGCATATGCTATACCTATTTTTACTTGTTAGCCTTTTTTTTGACGTTTTCCTTACTATTAATTCATATATCAGACTGTACAGTTAATAGTATTTTAGGGCTGGTCTTTTCCACTTGGAGGTGGCATTTATACTGTAAAATTATCTCGGGTCAGACTATATTAAACTCACTGTAAAGGGCACACATGTCTAACTCTTCGTCCCCCTTGATAAAAGGTCAAAGGAAAAGTCTCTCATATGACAGCATACTACAGAGGCCACGAAGTATAGCAAAAAGGCGAAAGATAGCCCGAGATTTGACCGTCTGACCCTTGACCTTTACATGTCAAACGCCTCAGGTTTCAGGTTTTTAGTCCGTGAATGAACGACGCTTACGCGGCGTGACTTTTGGACTTTTCCCATTCAAAGTCCACAGTTGATCTATTGACACATATTAACTCTGCCTGGACCCTCAAACAAAACCGTAAGAAAAAAAAAAATCAGGCAGCGATGCGGGTTTTACGTCACAGTGAATAGCGGAAACAGCGCGCGGACGCAAAAGCAGAAATGCGCTAACGTTATGTTGCTACTACAGTTTTTGTTTCTCGGTCATATTTTAAGCAAATATATTGTAATAATACATAACAATTTTATATAAAAAAACCTAGCATATCAGTCGTGCGGTCATTTGATTTGACAAGCCTCGAACACACAACCTGTGTCTACGTGCTAGAAATCACACACCCATTTCAAGCTTTAACCCTTCAACACCGACACACGATGAACATCATTCGTTCATTCATTCATTCACAAAACATGTTCAATCGACTCATTCGCAAACGAATAGTGATTTACATCGACTCTGCGTTTATAATAGAAACTTTGAATGTTAGACCATTAATGCAAAACATCTCAGTTGATAAGGCTGTACGCTATAGGGTCACAACAGATCTGTAACATGTAACTGCAGCAAGAAAGAGCCTCTAAATGAGGTGCATGGCAGCTGTCAAAAGTCCCGCTGAATGTCATCTCAGGGTCATCAGTGCAGTGGGCTGCTCAAGCCCGAAAAGGCCCGTGTTTGCAGTGGCATGTGGTGGAGAGAGGAGGAAACTGAATGAGATACGCACCGGTGTCTGGGTTGAGCTTGGCTTTATTCAGTGTATTGGCGAGCTCTTCGATGCTCTTTTTATCGCCGTTCATTTTCCAGTTTCCACCGACGAAAAACTTCCTGCCAGACATGATTGCAAAGTGTTGCTTTCGCCAAAGAGCGATGGATGCAAGAGGTGAACAAGGACCTCGGATCGAAGAGACAGCGAGGAAATACAGTCAGCTGGAGTTTATATAATGTTGATCTGAAACTCCGCCCCCGCCGCCTGCCATTGGCTGAATACAGCACGCCTGAAAGAAGATGCGTGTTCTTTGATCTCTGAGGACAGAGGAGGATTTGCTCTGATCATGACTGTCATTTACTACGAATCAGTAGTCACATATTCAGTCACATTCATGACCAACTTTTTAAACTGATTTAATTTTATTGCCCGCTTAATAATATGATCGATTATAGGGAATATTATTTATTTACTTTTGGTAATAAAAGTTGTTTTTATAATTGAAACAGAAGTTCAAGAATACTGAAAAATATTCAAATCTGAAATAACTGTAAAACGATTCAGTATATTTTTATGTTTATTTTCAGTCATTCATTCACTTTCCCTCGGCTTAGTCCCTTTATTCATCTGGGGTTGCCACAGCGGAATGAACCGCCAACTTATCCAGCATATGTTTTGACACAGCGGATGCCTTTCCAGCTGCAACCCAACACTGGAAAACACTCATACACTCTCATTCACACTATGACCAATTTAGTTTATTCAATGCACCTATAGGCCATGTTTTTAGACTTGTGGGGGAAACTTCCTCGAACACGGGGAGAACATGCAAACTCCACTCAGAAATGTGTTGTGAAGCACCGTGCTAACCACTGAGCCACCGTGACGTCTCGTGTTTAATTTCAGTTATTCGTAATTTGTGTTCATCCTAATGTGCCGCTCGCTGGCTGCATGTAAATGTTTCAATAGTTTAACAAATAATCAACAAAATGTGTTCAAAACCATTTAATAAACATTAACCTGTTTTCTTTTAACATGTTGATTTGTAATATACTCTAATGGCGAAATGAAAGATAATATTGTAAATGTTTATTTACAGGCTATTCTGAAATATTTAATAGAGCTTGCCTGTAGAGGGCGCTATGTGTCTGGGGTGAAATTAAATGCAGTCCCACAATGCATTTCGCTTGTGCCTTCTACATAAAGATGTTTTCTTTCGTTTTAAAATTATTTCTTAAAAGCAGTTGCATAAACGGCACGATTATCTACACAGGAAAAACACAGTTCATCATAAATTGCTCCTCTGCCTCTTTTAATACGTTTTACTTACTCTAGTTTTGTGTCACCGTCGTCGATAAGCATGTCGAAACTAGTGATGTCAGTCCGTCGGCTATCTTCTCATTGGAAAATTGCTCTTTTAGTATTTGTCTAGCAGGTTTCCTTTAAAAGGAAGCCCATCTCTGTGTTCAAAGAAAGTTTGTGAATCATATTTAGGGTTGTTGGATTTATGGATTGGTAAGTGTATTGAAATCGCCTGCAATACGTAATATTAATAGTTCTGTGTATTATTCAGATATTAAATTAATAAGTACATTGCAATAAATACATATGTGACAGCCATAGATTAATATAATACTATAATGAGAAGGGATAACTGTAAATGGACAAAAAATTAAGATAAAAATTATCATTAAATCATAATATTTTAGATCAGGTTTGTATATGTGTATGCACATAAATTAAACATGTAAAAAATTATATATATATATATATATATGTATATATATATATATATATATGTATATATATATTGAATAAGTATATTAACCCTGCCCCACAAAGAAAAAAATTTGAATTGCATTTTAACTCCTAATGTCGCTAGTTAACTCACTCAATGCATTGTTTTCAACACATCTCATAATTTTTACAATATCAACCTCTATCAAATGGTTAATATGTCGGTTTATGGTAAAAGTACCAAAATTAGTACATAAACTATAAAAATATAAAGTGTAAGACCAATTTACATAATTAAAAACAATCAAAATAAAACATTTTTGAATACAAAATCCTCTTTATTTTTTGAAGTATGCCATAAAATATTTCAAATTCTCATTTAACATGTTTTCTTGTTTGTTTGTTTTTTACAATAAAAACAAAATCAAGTGTAGTGGTGCAACAGTATTATGTTTGATTAGCTGTGTGTGTAAACCATTATTTAAAGCAGTCATTCTTTAAAGGACTTTAACAGTCATTATTTTAAACAGCCAAAATATGGTCAAACATTTGGTAGAGCAGGTAATTAAAGGGTTAATGTACACAACAAACGAGTAAATAAACAAAATATGCGATCTAAAAAGCGCATTTTGAGGATTGAAAGAATTCTAGTTTTTAGCAGCTGTAAATAATAATTGAAAATCTGAACATTTGTGAATGCCGCAAAACAATGCACTGACAGTTCGCAGCATATGGAGCATGTAGAAGAGGATTAGAGCGGTGCAGCTGCCAGGAGGAACACCAACACTAGAGGGGAGTGTTATAGCGCCTTTATCATTTAAATGAAACAACACACACTTTACTGTCAAAATAAACAGTTCTTCAGTTTGTGTATCTCCTTCGTTACATAACTACACAAACCCAATGTCAGATATATTATTTACGTTATTTTTTTCTGAATGTCAGTTAAATCACGTGACTTTGATTTCGCGGCTCTTTCAGATGTTCGGCGATGAACTGAAATGGTACGAGTGTTGCGCAAAAGCCGTTTGCGACATTAGAGAGTGAAGGTCGCCGGTTTCTTCGTGAATGGTGTGAGAGGTGGCGAGAGAGAGGAGGAGTAGTGGGACGGACGGAGTAAAGGGCTGCGCGGAGACTCACGAGGGCCACACACTCGCGGAAACCCGAGCGCAGCTACTTCCGCCCACACTAAAGATGGCGGCTCCCTTCATGGAGAAATTAGCCGAGTATTTAGATTCACCCGAACCGGCCGTTCGGCTGATTTTGTCCATCTTAATAGGTAAGTGAACGGCGCACGTGTGCGGTCTTTTCGGCTCTTCGTCAAGAGGAAGTGCTGAGTTCTGTTGGGAACCACTGGAAACGTGGACAGTAAATGTTAGGTGTAGTAGAAAGTGTGCTCAGGTCACACAGCTGGCCAACCTGCCTCCAGCAACTCTAAAAACACGGTGCCAGCTCCAGCTTTCTCCATTCACAGCGGCTTCAGCCAAAGAAACAGAGGTCGATAAGGGTGACCTACATGCCAGGCGAGATTTCATGGTTAACTGCACTCGCAACTAACTGCCAGGCAACTAGTTGAACTCATTCTGACAGCTGACTTCCCGCTGTGCAACTGTGTTTTGGTTTGTTGGACTTGCGGTTAGATGTAGGGTTTCAATGCAAAATGAGTCGGGATTTGAATGTCTCAGGTGACTCGTTGATAAGAGCAGGGGGTGTGAGGGCAGATAGCAGGCTGATCTGGACTTTGGCCAGGTGAATTTCAGTGGCCTGTTCTTCCACTTCAACCGGATGAATGACATGTGGGACACCTGAGTCTGTCTGCTCATTTGCATGATTCCTGTGAATTCACTGGTGCATTGCTGATGCGTGTCTGTGAAGTTTTTATTTGAATGGATCATTATGAAAGCTTTTCTAGTGTTTATTTACTTGACTCATTTGTCAATGAAGCAATGCTCATTAATAACCTATTGGCAGAATGTAATCAAGGACAGCTTTGTTTTTTGAAAAGAAATGATCTGCAAACTAGTTTTACATTAAAATAGGAAAAGTAAAATGCATTGTTTTTAATGAGGATCGAGTTTTTATATTGTCTTTTATCATTTAGATTACATTCAACTAATGTTCATTTGAGGCATGCTACGGTGGCTCAGTGGTTAGCACTGTCGCCTCACAGCAAGAAGGTTGCTGGTTCGAGTCCCGGCTGGGTCAGTTGGCATTTCTATGTGGAGTTACATGTTCTCCCTGTGTTGGCATGAGTTTCCTCCGGGTGCTCCGGTTTCCCCCACAGTCCAAAGACGTGCTATAGGTGAATTGAATAAACTAATTTGGCTGTAGTGAATGAGTGTGTATAGGTGTTTTCTCAGTACTGGTTTGCAGCTGGAAGGGCATCCGCTGTGTAAAACATATGCTGGATAAGTTGGCGGTTCTTTCTGCTGTGGCGACCCCTGATTAATAAAGGGACTAAGCTGAAGAAAAAATGAATGAATGATGAATAATAGAGCAATTCTAGTGTTTTGGATGTGACATTTGCAGTAAAAGCTCAAAATAAATTTACTGAGAAAGTATACGTTAACATCATATTGAAACATCTGTTTATATTTTCCAGAGCAACTAACCACAGAGTTATGGGATCAGAAAAATATCAATCTCTAAACATTTTTTATATTTTAAATGAGGGAAATAAACATGCGTTATGGATGTGATCAAAAAAGTCTGTTTTTGCAGTGTACAACATACTTTGTAGAAATTCTGTCAATTAAACTGCACAACCCAAACGAAATAATGATAATCAAAAGAATAAAGAGTTGTCTCACTGTAGAACAAAAGCTATTGATTTAATTTTCTTATACATTTTTGCATTTATGAGGAAAAAGCTTCATTATGGATGTGACATCTCTTTGTTATGGATGTGATAGATGTGAAATTGCCACTTGTGTGACTTTGGTAAATCAAATATAATAGTTTGAAAACATTGACCAAGACATTTTTGAGTGTTTTTAAAATACTCTAAAATACTTGCTTAAACAAAAACCTATATCACTATTTTGGTTAAAAACTTAATTTTTTTCATGCCAAGGTTGACATTTGCATGGAATTGCTCAACATTCATTTGAGTTATTTTTTGTTGAAACAAAACTGAATTGTTAAAAATAGTTTTTGTTACTTAAAATGTTAACTCTAAATTAAATTTAAGGAAATGAAAACAAGAAATGCTGGCTCTGTAACTAACCGAAACCTAAAACAGAAAAAGATAACTATATAATATACATTTATTTGAATTGTATTTAAAATTAATTTCCATACTGCGGCAGTAACCACTAGCCTAACTAAAATAAAGTTCACACATTGTTAAAAGCAGTCGGAGAGTTGGTAATAAAAGCATAACAAAAACAAACCAACAAACAAACAAACGACAGAGTTAAATAGACAAGTTAAATCAACGTTGCATCATGCTTGTTGAAAGTTTGTAGGTGTTCAAGTAGAGAAACTTAATCAAATGTACAATTAATAACATTGCATGGTCGTCCTCCTCATTTAATCTTGGTTATTATACAGTTATACATGAATCTTAATTTTAAAACACGATCATTCAAGTTTTACTTTTTGTCCAGTGTTAGTCTTGTGTTTGTTAGCTGTAGTTGTTTTTTATATATACTAAAATAGTATAGATTTTATTATCAGCGTTGGTTAGTAATTAACCTCTAGTATGAAAATAATGTTTGTGTGTATTGGACAGAATTGTAATATTGTGAGTCTGGGACATTTACTAATCTTTTTTTCTAAAGTGTTTTTTAATGCTTTCAGACGTCAGATTGTCATCTCTTTAGCTTGATTTTTAAACCAGCCACATCCTTCAAACTGATCTCACACACAACTATCAATCACACGTTTGTTTCTCAAGTGTGACGTGCACTTCAAGGAATTTGGGCTTGTCAAATTTCTTATCTATTCATCTGACGGTTAGAAAAGAAGCATTTATTTACAGTTAAGATTAATCTGTCTCTCTCTCTTTTTCCCTGTAGGTTATCCATTTGCACTGGCGTACCGCTGGTTTTTATTTGATCAATCCTCAACAGTTCTTCATCTCTTCCACACAATCACCGGGCTGGCACTGGCCACGTTTAATTTTGGTGAGAAAGAAAACCATGAAGGAGCGCTGAACCAAAAGCTCTGATATCTTGTCTCTTTGCAACTGTAACATGTTAAAAATGGATCTACTAGCCTCACACTAGGGGTATGAGGGCATTAGTGTCAATGGTGTGATCTGTGACAGGGCTTGTTGTCTAGCACTCAGTTAGCACCTGTTTTCCATATTTAGACCTGGGCATTTTTCTACCTGTGGTAGAAATATACTACCTGTGCTCTTTTCACACAGGTTTGATAGCCTCTTATCTTATCACAGTAAAGCATTAGGTCTAATCTGTGTACATGTTATATATATCAGCAGCACTGATAATACTGAGCAACAGTAAAGCAAGGTTTTTTTTTCGTAACCAAGCTTATGTTCCTACAACTAGCTGTAAATTTGTGCCTAAGCCTAAGAGGTTTTAAGATTGTTTTTCCTCATTGAGAAAAGTACAGGATTTTATATAAGAATTAATTATAAGAATATACTATATTAATAAAAGACTATACTCGACCGGTCAAAAGTTTGGAGTCAGTAGGATTTTAAAAGGTTTTTAAATAAGCCTATCCTGCTCACCTATGAAGATAGATTTGTTTCTTTATTATTCAATGACAATTAAGTATTTGACAAATTAGGTACATAGTAATTAAAAAATAAAAGATTTAAAAAAAAATAAAAATTTAATAAAAAAACATGTCAATAATAATAAAATATTTGGACATTTTTTTCAGTTCTTTCAGTTCTGCAGTCATTTGTTGCACATCTAGAATCTTTGCTTGGGAGTTAAAATGTTTTGACCTCAATCACTGAGCTGCACAGCGTTTCAACTTCCAAAGATTCTAGATGCACAAACAATGATAGAACAGAATGCAAAATGAATGAGCGCACAATAAAAACTTTGGTGGTAACTGCATAAAATGGCAATAGTTTATTTTTTGCAGTGCAGTTTTTTAAATAATGTAATTTAAAGTTTTTTTCTTTTTTTTTAAAATTACATTTTACCTTATTTTGGTCAAAAACTTCACGTTTGTTTGAATAGTAAAGATACAAAATTAACCCCAGGATACGTGGGTTCAAAACTTTTCACCACCCAAGCAAAGATCCTTGATGTGCAACAAATTACAGCATTATTTTGTGCATTTTTTAATATTTTATTATCAGTGATGTTTTTTAATTAAATTATTTTTTTTGCAATATTTAGTTTTTTTATGTACTTTATATATTTTTAATGAATAATAAACAAAAATAGCCCCATACTCTCCAAGGCTGCATTTATTTAATCAAAAATACAGAACAAATTGTAAAATGTCATTGCACTAAAAAATAACAATAAAGTAGTTTATAATTTAATTTAATAATTCATTCCATTGATTTTAATGATGAATTTTCAGCTTCATTACTCCAGTCATCAGTCACATGATCGTTCAGAAATCACGCTAATATGAATTATTATTATTTTTTTTATTATTATATATATTTTAAAAATATTATTAATTGTATTAGTAATAAAAGCAATAATGACTGGAGTAATAATTTCATTTGAAAGTAAATAATTAATAAATATTTAATAAATAAGTATTTAACAATATTTTTTTTTTACATTTAATGAATGCCGCCTTGATGAACAGAATAGTTTTATTTAAATTATTAAATAAAAATAATAATAAAACAAACTGACCCCAAATTTTTGACTGGCTTTTTTAAACAAGTAAAAAAACAAGTAAATTTTAAAATGTTGTATTTCTTGGCTCAAAATAAAGTAAGCATTACAATAACAATATTTAAAACACGATATTTTTACTGTTTTTAATTTTTTTATTAATATTTATTTAAAACAGCAATATATGTGTTTGTTTTTCTTCTATAAAAGACTAATTTCATAAATATTGTTACAGAATTAAATATTATTACAGAATTGTTATAGAATAATATTACTTAAATAAAAAATTGTCCACCCAAAAGTGAAGATTCTGTTAATATTTACGCTATTCATCCAAAGTTGGTGAAGTTTTTTGCTTCTGTTGAACACAAAAGAAGATATTTTGAAGAATGTTGGAAACCGGTAGCCATTGACATCTATAGTGTTTTTTCATACAATGAAAGTCAATGGTTAGGCTCATACTTTTTTTATTAACATAAAAATTAAACACTCTGGATGAGTAAATTTTAATTTTGGGTGAATTATCAGTTTAATAAGCTCACAACATTACTAGTTTTTAATTTTATTTTTCACTGAAACCTATTCAACGTCATACTTTTAATGCCTCCTGAGTAATTTACTCTTGAATAATTTGGCTGTTGTTCAATATTTAAAGGACAAGCCCTGAAGTTATCGACTCTTATTTGTCTTTGAGAATAATGGAGGGAAAGTAAAAGGAATCCTGCCTAACTGCTCTACATACTGTGGTAATGATTTCCTGGTGACTGTGGCTTTGACACTATGAAGATTGTGACACAGGGACAAGAGGTTTTGTTGCCATGGCAATAACCCCTGTGTGAGAGTCAGGTTAATGAAAATATGAGTGGAAGGTTGAAAAGCAAGCTGATGAAAACAAATAAGTGTTGTTTTGGGAAATATGGGCTTAACTTGTGCTTGCTTTCTGTGTATTCATTTCCCTTGTGCTGCATTTGGATCTAACAGCAGGTGTGTTTTTATCTGACTTATTTCACTTTTGTTTGCTTTTTTTTAATCTGTTTCTGTCTTTCTATGTTATCTTTTGGCTATATCCTAAGAAATAGTTATCACCAAAAATTATAATTCTCATTGCCATCATTGTTTACACACCCTCATGTTTTCCAAACCCATCTAGCTTTTCCTGTAGATAGCAAAATAATAAGTTTTGAAGAATATCTTTATCCACTTAAA
This sequence comes from Danio tinwini, assembly GCA_903798205.1. NCBI lineage: Eukaryota > Metazoa > Chordata > Actinopteri > Cypriniformes > Danionidae > Danio > Danio tinwini. The sequence goes on from CAIGQZ010033112.1 coordinate 5,107,618, forward strand.
AAATGAATGTAAATGGAAACTGGGTTTGACAGGCTCCAAAATGCACCACAAAAGTGCAACTCAAGCATCATAAATTATTTATTTCAGCTCCTACTTGTGAAAAAAAGCATGAATCTAGTTGTTTTCAACTGATATTTTTCCATTGTTCCTTACATATTAACTCTACTGTGTGCAAGCAGTTTAAACAATAAAGGTGCAGTAGTTAATCTGCCAAAATGCTATCCATTAGCATAATATCTATGAAACACAGTCCCTTCCCTGACGTCCAAAGCCACTCCTCCTGAAATCACGAATGTGCACCTTAAAGGGCACCTGTTTTACCCATTTTTCAAGATTTAAGATGAGTCTTTTGTGTCTCCAGAATGTATCTGTAAAGTTTCAGCTCAAAACACCCATCAGATTATTTATTATATCTTTCAGGATATTGGAAATTTCTTCTCTGAACACATTGTAGCTGTTTTTGTTGCCTGTGCCTTTAATGCTATTTCTCCCCCGCCCACCAATTCCCATGTGCCTCAATTTCCACCTTGGCTGCGTCAGATAAACAGCACAGTGACATGAAGGAAGCAGATCTCACGTAACGTTTGTGAGAAATACTACAGTTAAAAACTTTTCCTGTGATTATTTGATATATTTGTTGTTGAGTTAATTCAAGCTCTTGTGTGACGATGAGTCACACACAATGTCATTACAAAGTTCACACACATACACAGACTCACACAGCACGTGCGCTTAACTTTGCACGGTAAATGTGACGGGATACACAGTAATATTCACTGCTGTATGCGGACATCCATTATGTTAATTTACAAAATAAACCTGATTTAACGTCCACAAACTGGGATTGAAGCATCTACTTTTATAAAAAAGTAGCTGTGGCTGTGGTGATAAAGACGGTAAAATTGCTGTAATTCACTTCAAACATGCACTTGCATGTTTTAAACTTGTAAAACTCATTCTTGATCACATTTGATGATGATTGATGATCAGAGCTGAACAGATCTTTTAATCCCAGTTGCTTTTTGCACGTCCTGTCTGTTGATATGATTATACGCGTTACTACGGAGACATGTTAATATGTGGCTGTCAATCAAATCGTTTGGTGGGGAATCCGCACTCGTATGTCACATTGCGGTCAGCCTCGAAATGGGACAGATTTGGATCCTATTTTAACGTCAGGAAATAAAAAAAAAGAGACTTATTGTGTTTATCACCCCAATATGACTGTGTACACACTATACCTACACACAGCCCTGCCCAAACAGCTTACAAAAGATGATTTTCATCATAGCTGCCCTTTACAAATTACAGTAGACAACCCACTACTAGATCATCTCATTTGGCAGTTAGAAACCTTTATAGTGCCTTATAATACTACAATTCTGAACGAAAAACTGTATATTATAACGAAAAACTGTACTTATAGCACGTTTTTAGTTTTGTGGCATGCAAAACTTGTCATAATGTGTAATATTTCATGCATGCAAAGATCGCTGGTCTCACTCTCTCACACGCAGAATAGTGCTATTTACTTCTGTTTTGTTGTTAAACTAAATACAAATCTGCATTATTGATGGTGTAAAAAGTCCCTTTTGAAGCTGAAAATAGTCACATCAATCTTTTGCTGAAAGATTTCAGTGGCTGAACAACACTTCTGTGCATATAACCCATTCGTAAAACAACAAAATCTACATCAGCTTCGCGTGACTAAAAGAGTTTTAAAACATAACATTACCTGTCTAAAAGAAATAATTCAGCCATGGTGTCATCCTTCCATCATGCAAAAGTAACTCCAATATTAATTCAGCAGTTTAAAAGTTTTGATTCAGCATTTGTTTTTATTGCTGTCACTCTCTTTCTCTTGTGTGTACGTGACCCGGCACGTGTGCACATACAAACGGCGGATCTGAGTGAACGGGTGTGCAGATGTAAATCCACATTTGCTGACAGACAGTTTGGGGGTACTTATCAGAATTATGGGAGATGTCGGCCCGACAAATTTAAATTTTAATTAAATTTATTATTTTTTAATCTTATGCCTTACCCAGAATATAAAAGTACATATAAATACATTTACATACATTTAGATCATTTACTTTAATCGGTACTATTGGAATGTGAAGAGACTTTCAACCAGCACAGCAAAAATGTTTCTGAAGACAATCACCTACTGCACCTTTAAAAACTTTCTTTAGAAATTTTTAGACATTTAAAAAAACTTTACTACTGCAGCTTTGTTTGCTGCTCAAAATTCAGTGGACAGATGCAGTGTCAAATAAAACCCAGACTTAAATTAAATAAATGTCATTTACTGTCCTTAACGTTTTTTACCATATCATTTAATTTTTAAACCTATTAGAGTTTCTTTCTTATGCTGAGCACAAAATAAGATATTTTAAAGAATGCTGGCTCATTAACTTCCATAGTACAAAAAAAAAAATACAATGAAGAGTCACTGGGTTCCAGCAACCAGCATTTTTGAAAATATATTTTCTTTGTTTTCAACAGAATTAAGAAACTCAAATAGGTTTTGAAAAAGTGAAGGGTGAGTAAATGATGACAATTTTCATTTTCAGGTGAACTTTCCCTTTAAGCCTGCTTTAGTCCACCTCAGGTTCTTGTGCAGTTATAAAACAGGACATTAAGAATGAATTCATGCCACCTTTTACCTCCAGTCTTTGTAAATACACATAAATACACTGTAAATTTATCGCTTGATCTTGATCCTTTTTGATTGATAGACATCTGTGGGTCTAAAAAATAATTTTTCTAACAGTACTGTTACTAAATAAGTGATTAGTGTGTAAAAAAGCGAAAAATTGTAAAACTGAAATGCTTTCATAACCGTACACGTCAGCTTCTCTCTCAAACAAAGACCTGAATGTCTGCTGTCATCATGCATTTCAAAGGTTTAATATTATTGTCATTTACGAATTAAATGGTTTTGGTGTTTAGTATGTGCTTGCAATGTTTAAACAATAAACTGTTTATTTGTAGCTGTAATATTGCTTCCGTAAACAGTATAGTGTTTTTTTTTATACAAAGTCTAGGTAATTATACTTTCTCGGTCAAAAGTATTTTAATGGTGGTGTTGATATTTTAGAGCCTGGCATACAGAAAGAGTCGCAAAATTTCAGGAATTTTCAAGGCTGGAAACTTTCTATGGGAATTAATGGGATTAAACTGAATTTGGTAAATTGAAGGTTAGCCTATGAGTACTTTTAATATGTAATTTAAAAAGTGTCTTACTGTGTAATGTTGGTTAAAACAACCAGATTTAATCCAATTCACAACCCTGCACATTCCTCAAATCACATTTATCAGAAATGTTCCGCCACTTTGCAACCTTACATACACAGTCCTCACTGTATAAAAAAGATAAAACTTGTGTTATTCTTCTTTTGTCCTTCACTCATATGTGTTTAAATTACTCCAGAGTGTCTGAAAGGTGACAGTTGTCATATTGATACCCAGTTCTCTTTTCAATAGCTGTTAAACTGTTAAACTCCCAGTCAAGTACCACTGGATTGCAATAACATCATGTCTTTTGTCCTTTTCTCAGGGTCTCAGGTCTACCACTCGTTGTTATGTGTAGTCATTCAGTTCTTGTTGCTGAGGCTCATGGGAAGGACGGTCACATGCGTTCTGACTAGCTTTATCTTTCAGATGGTGAGACAACACACACATTTGATATCTGGTGCTGCTTGAAATGTTGTAATGTTTATTGCATCATGTATCTAGCTCTCATTTTTAAAGGGATAGTTCACTCAAAAATAAAAATTCTGTCATTATTCATTCACCCTTTGCTTGGTTTCTTTCTTCTATTGAACACAAAGGAAGATATTTTGAATAATGTTGAAAAAAAGCAGCCATTGACTTCCATAGAATTAGTTTTGTTCCCACTATGGATGTCTATGACTGATTTTTTTCAACTTTATGTAGAACATCTTTAAAAATATATCGAAGACATTTTTATTTTTGGGTAAATTATCCCTTTACAACTGAGGTACTATAACGTTTTCTACACTTCTACTTGTAATGAACTTATAGTGACTTGTAAGCCATGAATAATGTTAGATTTCATGCTTAGGTCATTTAAAGTACAGGCATAAAAATATGATTAAATTTCCTTGATGAGATTTTCTGCCTGATCTACACACTGCTTGAGAAACACTACAAAACGTCTGTATTTATATTATTGTTTTTTTTTCTCTGAGATCAAACTGACCCAGTTACAGTTTTAAAATGTTATGCTGTCTCAATTTTGATTAAATCAGATGAACCTGAAATTATATGAAGGAGCACAAATGAGCTTTAATTTTGAAGTTGACATGTACTTCATACCTTTTAGGTCTCTCTGACCTCAGACAGAAAATCTGTAAAAGTGACTCTCGATTGAACTGAGGGCATATTTTTCTTTTGTGTGTGTGTGTGTGGCAGATATATCTGTTGACGGGTTATTACTACACAGCTACAGACGAGTATGATATCAAATGGACCATGCCTCATTGTGTCCTCACGCTCAAACTCATCGGTAGGATTTCCTGTCTCTTTCTCATCTGCTTTTTCTCAGTATGTAAAATACTGTTATAATCGCTAGTAAGTAATTTTTTCTATATATTGATCTACACTACCTGACAAAAGTCTTGTCGCCTATACAAGTTTTAGAAACAACAAATAATAACTTGACTTCTAGTTAATCATTGGCTTATATGAAAGGCAAAGGCCTCTAGATTACGCTTTTTTATTTTACCAAATAAAATATGATCATGCCTTGATTTATTTATTTTTATTATTTAATTAGGGCAGCAAGGTCTGACTTTGCTTAGACAAAAGTCTTGTCACTTTACAAAAAAATGTGCAGTATGTACAGTTTATATATCACGCAAATAACTTAAAGTCATCTGGAATGGCAAAGAAAGCAATCTTGCAGGACTCCTAGAGTTCAAGATTCTTTGGATTCATCTTTAATGCCTCCTCCTTCATCTTAACCCAGACATGCTCAGTAATGTTCATGTATGGTGACTGGGCTGGCCAATCCTGGAGCACTTTGACTTTTTGCTTTCAGGAATTTGATGTAGAGGCTGAAGTATGAAAATGAGTGCTATCCTGCTGAAGATTTTGCCCTTGTAATGGGTTTGTAATGTAATTGGCAGCACAAATGTCTTGATACTTCAGGCTGTTGATGTCGCCATCCACTCTGCAGATCTCTCGCACACCCTCATACTGAATGTAACCCCAAACCATGATTTTTCCTTCACCAAACTTGACTGATTTCTGTGAGAATCTTGGGTCCATGTGGGTTCCAATAGGTCTTCTGCTTTGTGATGATTGGGATGCAGTTCAACAGATTATTCGTTAGAAAAAATTGACCTTCTGCCACTTTTCCAAATGATAAGAAGTCAAGTTATTATATGTTGCTCTTACAACTGGGATCAACGACAAGACTTTTGTCAGGTTGTGTAGTGTGTCAGTAGGTAATATTAGTTTACATTTTCAAACATTATTTTGCTATTTATTATAACAGCCAAGTGAGGCTTTTGTAAGCACAAGGGGGATTCCAAGAGAAGATGGAGATTTTCATCCATATATGTTTTTAAAGTACTATAAACATTAAACACTAGCATGCAATGTGTTTTCTATCGATGTAAAATCACATCACTTCTGTAAATGGGATCATTTAATTGTGTACACCAAAATGGCAGGTCTCAAATTAGATAAATATATATACTAAAGTCAATTACTTTAAATCCAACAGAATAATATAGTTACAATCACTTAAAAAATGCAATGGTAAGATAGTGGTAAATCTTCTTGAGAAAAAAAAAATCTAATGATCTAAAGTCCAGCTGAGGCGTCAGAACATCATGTACAGTATGATGACCATTTTATGCACAGTACAGAATAGTAGATTTTCAAATTGAAAGTTTTTCAGTTGATATTTATCCATTTTAACACGATTAAACAATTTGTTTTGTTAGTGTTTCTGAATAGTGTTTTGTGTTATTTGATCGCTTTACTAATGTTAGTATTTATGTAATATACCTGCAAAATCATTATACATCATTACAGTTAATTTACAAATGTCTTATATGGGCAGATAACATATCGGTACTCCAATGTAATGTACTTTAGTCTTTACATGATAATATTTTTTATTTTTTAAAGGTTATACACTTTAAAATCATGATTTTTTTTGCATTTTTTTATTTTTAATGTGATACTGAAATTAATGTTGATATTACTATTTATAGTATTTTATAGCTAGTTCACCCCAAAAATTTTTTTAATCACACTCTACTGGTTCTAAACCTTTATGAGATTTCTTCTATCAAACACAAAAGAAGATATTTTGAAAAAAGCTGAAAACCTGCAACCACTGACTTCAACTGTAGGAAAAATACTATGGTAATCATGGGTTACAGGTTTCCAGCATTTTTCAAAATATCTACTTTTATGTTCAACAGAAAAAAAGAAACTCCTAAAGGTTTGAAACAAGTAAAGGGTTAGTAAAAAATCCTTTTTGGGTGAACTATCGTTTTAATTCCCTATTTTTTCTAACTATATTGTCATTTTCCAATATATAAAAGACCAAGCTCATGTTGTGAATTCATTTTCTCATTGCAGGTTTAGCGCTTGATTACTACGACGGTGGAAAAGATCAAGTGAGTGTGACTTAATGAGCTGCCATGAACTCCCAGCATTTCCATCTCCCTCCTCTCTGTTTGTTTACCTGTCGTCCTGCTGTCATTATCTCATTCCTCTTCCTGCGTCACTCTTTGTACATGATTTAAGCACAAGGAGCTGATGGGGATCCTCAGAGCATCTTCTTGAGTTGCGTAGCAGACGTTCAGCTAAATGGCCATAATGGATCAGTGTAATGATGCCTGGCAAGGTGAAGTGTGGCGAACGCTCCCTGAGATGTAATTGTGTAATCTGTTAGTTCTGTACTGCAGTCAGCTCGTCTGCTGCTTAAACGCCTCTGTCTAAATATTAATAGTAGCCTTTGCTTGACACAGTTGGCCACTTTGTGATCGTGTGCAGGCGTTTATGTCGCTGTTGGTCTCTTTATCAAATAACTGTAGCTCCACCCTAGATATTAATCGCTTGCTCACCTTAATGCAATGTTATATTGAGGGTGTAAAGATTACATGTTGACCTGTAATAGACCTTGTTTACACCTGGCATTGAAGGGATAGTTGGCACTAAATGAAAATTCTGCCATCATTTACTCACTCGTTCCTAAGCCAAGTTCTTTTTGATCTGTTGAACACAAAGGAAGATATTTTGAAAAATGTTGAAAATCTGTAACCATTGACTTCTTTGTTTTTCTTAGAATGGATGTTATATGGTTACAGGTATTCATCATTCTTCAAATTATCTGCTTTTGAGTTCAACAGAACAACAAAAATTAAAACTTGCACAAATGGAATGAGTGAAGGGTGAATGAATAATAGCAGGATTTAAATTTTGGGGTGAACTATCCCTTTAACATCCGGCTCAGGTGATCTGATCTCTAATGGTCAGATTATTGTTTATACTTTCACCAGCTGTGACATCATCTCTTACTGCATGTTGTTAAAGTGAGGGGGGGGGGGAATGTTAAAAGCCGAAATGTACTGCACTTTTCTACTAACACTCTTAAAGTGTAGCCTTGGCACAAATGCTGTGTTCTGACCTTAGAGGCCCCACACACACAAATATTGTGAAGTTTTAGGAGTGACAAACACATAGAAATGGGAGTAAATTTCCTAAATTGTTGTTTTTGTACAGAGACACCATTTTGAAATTGAATTAGAAATTTATTTAACAGGGACAATGATCATTAATCAACAGTAAAACTGTAAATAAGCCAGAGTTAGCCACAAGGGCTAATTTTCATCTCTGGCCCCCTGCCAGATTTTAAAAGGCAACCTAAAATCAAAAAACACATTATCATACGTACAATAACAGTAAAGTTACATACAACAAAAGGATAAAACATATAATAAGAATTTCATAAAAAGTTAATGAAAAGAATTACACATGATTACAAACTTGATTTGCTTTTAGCTATTTCTTTAACTTGTATTTAAATGTTGAATAATTTGTAACACCCCTTAAATCAATAGGAAGTGTGTTCCAGAAATGACTGGCTCTAACTGAGAAGTTTGACCATGCAAAAGTTGTACGTCTAGACATCACAGCACAGTCTCCTCTAGTAATAGATTGTGTTGCTCGACCATTATTATTCTTGTGCGTCACAAACTCACATAATAGAGGTGGAGTATATCCGTTTAAAGTTTTAAAAATCATACAAGCATCAGCCAAATATTTCATATTATCAAAGCTCAATAAAAAGTGTTTTTGTATTATATTACAATGATGATACCTATTAGACTTCTGATCAGATACTTTAAGTGCCTGTTTATAAAGTAATTCAACTGATTTTAAAACTTTTAAACTGTTTTACTGGTGTGTGTGACCAACTAGCAAGACGATATGTAATATAAGAAAAAAATCATGGAGTGCATAAAAAGTTTTGCTGCTTTATAAGTCAAGTAAGGTCGTATATACCTAAAGTTGGCAAGATTAAATTTAACAATTTTAGTGACCTTGGCATGCTTTTGGAATGTCAATTGTGAATCTAAAATCAGACCTTAATATTTAAAATCAGAGACAACCCTGAGCTTTTCTACTTTAACAAATACATCAGGATGATGAATAACTGCCAATGATTGTGAGAAAAACACAAACCGTTTTACTTGTATTCAAATTAAGATACGAGTCACACAACCAATCAGAGACATGAACCAATGCCTCGGTTAAATAATTTGCTGCCAGTTGTTTGTTTATCACGTGCACATATAGAACTGTGTCATCAGCATACATCTGAATGTTAATAGTAGGACAGACTTGTGGGAGGTCATTTATATACAGACTAAACAGGATAGGGCCCTAAATGGATCCTTGAGGAACTCCGCAATTACTGATTCTGTATACTGATTGACTATTACCAAGGCGCACACATTGTTTTATTTTTGTTAAATATGAAGTCATCCACATAATAACCTCAAAATAAAAAAATAAATAAAAATTAAAAAGTCCAACATGTTTGGTAGTAGCAAATTTTCACAAGAATAATATACAATGTCCTATATTTCACAAAATTTTTTTTACAAATACTTGTGGCCTAAAATGTCTTTAAAAATTGACTGATTTTGTGACTGCTTTTCTCAACTTATAGCATTATTGGCTTTAATACTTGTGTTTTGCTTGTGTTTTGTGAAAATACACAAATCTTCAACAAATATATATATATATTTTTATCTCATGAACCTTACAAAATCTCAAATATATTGTTGACCATTGATTGCAATGTTGCCATGTTCACTTGTAATAAGCAGTGCCAATCGAGTGTTTTCGGGGTTAAAGGTGCAGTATGTAAGTTTGACACCCAGTGGTTGAACTAGGTATTGCACTCCTGGATCAAAACAAACACAAGCGCAGGTTGCCAGATTGAGGACAGGGGCGAGTGATTTTAAACTGTGTTTTAAATAAAAACAACGACACACAATAGAAGGAATATTTTCCATATTAAAAGGAGTTTTTGTCCCAACCAACACCTCGAATTTATATATTAGAAACGGCTTCTATTTCTTGCAGCTGAACAACAGAAAACTGACAATGATCACCTCAGGTAAACCTCATGTGCTTTATTCAGTGCTAAATGTTAATAGTGTGAGTTTAAATGCCATTTTACATTACATTTATTGCCATATACTGAAAGCAGCAGCAGATAGTTCACCTTAGATCATGAAAATACAATAAACTGTTTGAAATTGAACTTTAGAACTAAACGCATATGAGGGAATTCGCATGTACATTTAATAATGTTAAAGAGGGTTAATGTGTATTAAATAGATTATAAACCTTACCATCTCGTGAGTGAGTGCATATTCTGTGCTTCTGAATGGCTGTATTTAAATTTCTGTTGTGTTTTTGTGTTGTGTGCCAAATTGCTCATCACTGCATATCTCATCACAAAGTGTGTTGTTAGAACACGTGGTTACAATGTAACCTGCTCACCTAATGTTTACATCCGTAATGTTGATATTATGTGCTAATTAATAACCTCCTGTGGAACTGAATCTGTGTCTCATTTCGGAGTCTGCTACTGTCCGTTGGAGGTCGCGTTTCAGTCACGGACGCATGCTTTCAGAGCCTTTCTGAATGAAATATGCTGTTTTTAACCTGGGGTGCTGAAGTATAATAGGCTAAAGTGGCAGTGGGCAGGTTAAAATTACCAAAACAAAGACAGCGTTCTGGCACGAAAAACACATTTTCAAAGCAAAATACCTGACTTAAGCATTGTTTTTCAGATAAACAAATATGTTCACTTAGCATGTTTCTTAAATATCTGCAAACATATTATGGTATTTTTATGGTTTAAAAGAGTCAAAACTTACATACAGCACCTTTAACTAATCCAGTTCATGGAGCCAGGATCAGTCTGCAATCTTTATTAGCGTATTATTTCTAATATAAAGAGTTTGGGTTTATGTTTATTATGAGCTTGTTCTTATTTGCTGTTATTTTGGAAATATCTGGCAACCCTAGACACTTAAGATGTACTTTGTTCCCTGTGATGTCTTGCACTGTGCATAAAGAAGAGAAGTGTTCCGTATGATTTACGCATTAAATATGTCTTTGTTCTGTTCAGGTCTGTGCATACTGCATAGATTTAGCTAATTTGGTTATCACTTACTGCATTTTCTAACAGTAAATTCAGCTGTTAAATGTGGTTGTGGTTTAAATGAAAAATATAATGACTTTTTTGTTCCCTTTTTTTTAATCACGGACTGCTTGTGAAGCAATCACTTGATACAAATCTCAGCAGTGGGTGTCAATGGGTTCTTGTAATCCTCTTCGTCAGCATGACAATAGCACATTCAAAACAAGACAACAAGCTTTGATTTACAGTACTGTTTAAAATTTCGGGTCAGTAGGGTTAAAAAAAGTAATTGTACTACACCAAATGCAACAGAGACATAGATTGCCATTCTTTATTTACATAAGAAGTAGGTAGAGATTAAGTACTGGAAATGCAAACACAGACAACAGAGATGCTCGAGGATTACTAGAGGCTGTGCTGTTGTGAAAAAACACAGTCTTTGTATTGCTTTCCTTGTGATCCTTAAAGCTGGATGAGAAACCTTGTTGTGTTATTTCACAAATCCATTTGTTCTTCACATCCGAAATGGCAACAGTGCTTGGAATATCTCAGATAAAAAGTGTAGCATTAGTTTAATGTCGGATTTGTGGTGTTTCACCATGTTAATAAACCGAATCGCTGACTAGAGAGCATTTGATTGGTCAAGATTTGATGAGAAACTAAAGTAGGAGGTGACGTGAAAAAAAAAATCCATTTAGGCAGAAGTGACAGACTGCAACCTTATATCAGTTTTATATTTTCTAAAAGCAAATTTTGTTACTGTTTTGGAGCACACTAGCTTATAGATATCCTTAAAGCTAACAGACTGAAACTAACACCTATATTTTTTTATTTTAATTTCACGGGACCTTTAAAAAAAAATCAAACTCAACCCAAAATTTTAACTGTGGGTGATTATCTATTGTCTTTCAATCATTTTTGCCTTGTCTTTTACAGCCTAGTTTTCTCATTTCTCTCTTGTAATTAATAGGCTTGTTTTCTTTTATTCCACAGTCTAAATTGAGCGCAGAACAGAAAAAGTCTGCTCTCGGCTCTACACCGTCTCTGTTGGAGGTGTTTGGTTTTTCATACTTTTATGGAGGCTTTCTGGTAGGGCCTCAGTTCACATTGCGAAATTACCAGATGCTGGTGTCTCGAGAGATGACCGATGTTCCAGGACAACCACCAAATAGGTAAGTGGCGTGCACCAAATTTCAAAAGCTTAAAGGGTTACTTCACCCAAAAATGAAAGGTCTGTTATTAATTACACCCCCACACACACACACTCATGTTGTTCCAAATCCTTGAGACATCCATTCATCTTCAGAATACAAATTAAGGTATTTTAGATGAAATCCAAGAGCTCTCTCATCTTCTTTAAACAGCAGAGGTCTAGAATAGGAAACAAAAGCTTTCTCTGTACATTCCATCCGATATCAGTGGTTCAACTGTAATCATACAAAGCTCCAAGAACACTTTTGTGCACCAAAAAACTCTAAGAAAATTTTTTTTAACCAATGTATTCTTTTGTACATCAGGTCAGGGTGTGAATTTACAATGGGCAATACAGTATATTTGCCATTAGAGTCAGCAGCCCAACACTTAAGGCAAGCTTCATATTGCCTATAGTAAACGTGTATCCTGACCATCCCTTTAATTTTTTTTTAAATGCACATAAAGTGTTATTGGAGCTTGGTATGATTACATTTGAACCACTAAAGTTACAAGAAATGTTTTGACCAATGTTTTCAGTTCCTTTTCTTGACTCCTTTTCGTTTCGTGACCATCACAGTCTATGGAAGACAAGAGAGCTCTGGAATTTTATCCACAATATCTTCAATCATGTTCCAAAAATGAATGAAGGTCTCAGGGGATTGGAAGGACATGAGGGTGAGTTATTGATAACATAAAAGGGACATGAAAAATTAAAGGGATGGTCAGGATGCACGTTTACTATAGGCAATATGAAGCTTGCCTTAAGTGTTGGGCTGCTGGCTCTAATGGCAAATATACTGTATTGCCCATTGTAAATTCACACCCTGACCTGATGTACAAAAGAATACATTGGTTAAAAAAAATTCTTTTCTGGGTGAGCTAATCCTTTACCGATACCTGTTTAGCCTGCTTCTATCAAATATTCTGCTTCTGCTGTAAAGTGTTGCCTCTTGTCATTCGTTTCATGCAGAGGAATTTGCAAGTATTTTTCTGTTACAGTGACAATTCCAGTCTTGTGACTTTTGTTACTTGCTCAAGGGCACAGTGACAATGAACATGCCTTAGTAACAACTAATCTTAGTTTGTTCATATAATCACTGGATGCCTTAAAGTGGACCTGTTTTGCCCTTTTTTACAAGATGTAAAATAAGTCTTTGTCCCTAGAGTGTGTATGTGACGTTTCAGCTCAAAATACCACACAGATAATGTTTAATAACTCTTTGAAACAACCCTTTATAGGCTTTGATCCTATTGTGCCATTTTGTTGACTGCTGCTTTAAATTCAAATGAGATTGTGCTCTTTTCAAAAGAGGGCGGGGCTACACATGCCCACGTGTCAGCTAGTGACAGATTCAAAAACAAGAGTGATGTCTTATGCTAATGAGGGAGAGATTGTCACTAATAGGTAGGTCTTTCCCCCGGGATTACCTGTACAAAGGGAGAATGTCAATCAAAGTGTTTCTGCAGACTGTTTTTATAGTGTGTGGTTATAAGAAAATAAAATGAATACTTTTTTTACCGTCAGAAACTGGTTATACTCACCGACTGTTGTCGCACAACCGTTTAAACCCCTTATAAAAGTGATTTTTGCATAATAGGTCTCAGGGACATAAAGCTAGACATAAAGCTCTACTGGGGCACGCCCCCCTCAAAAAAAAATAAAATAAAAAAAAAATTATATATATATATTTATTATACAATTGTTATTCTAAATAATTAAATCTAAATGTAACTGGAAAATAATGTAAAGGCACAACTGGAGTGATATGCTAAGATCATTTAAAAAGATTGTTTGCATGAATGATAATTTCATTTTAAATGAAATTCTATATAGGCAATTCTATAGAATACAAAAAAGATGTTTAATTATCTGTTGTCTTAGACTTGACATATGGCAGAGAATTAGGCTTATTAAGTTTTACCTCTCTGACTGCATCCCTCCTTTGTGCTTCATGCAAAAAAATCTATCAGGAGGCGTGCTTAGTATGATCACCAACACATTGTTTAAACTTTAGTTTTGTCGACTTGCAAAACTCACTGCATGCCATCACCTCCACATGGCACGTAGCGGGTATTTTTTTCGGCATGCATGTAACAACCGGGACTCTCACCTCGAGAAGAGCAGTGCGTCAGGGTCCAGCAGGAGTGGCGTGTGAGGCGCGCGGGAGTGGTTTTCTGCGCACATGCAGAGATGCGTCAGTTTGCTTTTTGAGTAAACTACATTGCTTTCACCAGCGTGGGTTTGGTTGCACATAGAGAATAATGTCTTTATTCCGGGATTACCACTCTTAATACATACACTTGCATATGAAATAAATCATATCTCAAAGCATTTACTAGGGCACTGGCGATTTTTACTGGGGCACGTGCTCTGTTAAGGCTGATTTATACTTCTGTGTCAAACCCACGGGTATGGTCCAGTGCAGCCTGTGTGCGGTCGCATACCTACGCACCTCTCGAAAATTGAAATCACACGTTGCACGTTTGCATTACATTGACGTGATTAGAAGCCACATCAGATATGCGTTGAGACGGCATATTTTCTATTACAATAAAATTATTTACATTGAAAATTATATTTTCTACTTTTGAAAACAAGTTATTTATTTGTTTTCACTTTTTTATAAGAAAAAAGTGACTGTTGGTTTTAGGCAATGTGTGTTTTCATTTCAGTTGTTCAACGTTGATGTTCAATAAATAAACATGGATAGTAGATAGTGTGTTTCCTTCAATTATTTTAAAATAAAGTAATGCATCTCACTAATATATGAGCATATTTACTGAACAAAATCTGTCAGTTTCTGAGATTAACTATGAGAGCAAAAAAATAAAATAAACTAAAAAAAATTCTTCATTAATCATAATAATAATGAGATTTTTATTTTAGGCCAAATCACCCAGCCCTACTTTTAATGCATTAAAAATTAATATTAGATGTGTATTTAAATCAAAATAATGATCAATAATTATGCATCTCTGTGATTGGCTGCATTTAGAGTGAGAATTCTTTATTACAAATAAAAGCTGTCTCTGTTGATTAAAAAAATACATATTTTGTGACCAAAAATTTTCATCTTATGAAAAAAAGACATTATGCAATATGCATTTTAATATGAATTGCTCCAGCATATAATACATCATTTCATGAACTAGATAACTGATTACAAATGCATGAAAAGTCTATCAAAATCCAGACAGTTTTGGACACACTTTCCATGCATCATCTTTTAAATTAAGTCCCTGTTTGTGGGCAGAGACAGACCACATGGAACAGTGAAATCATTAACCGTAAAGTTATAGGGAAAAATAATAGCTTTGCTTTGATTGTTAGGCACCACATGATGTCTTCCCATTTGCATAATGTAACATTTTCTAAAACTTTTCAGAATTTCCAGACATTTCATGACTCTAATTGTCAGTGTATGCTTTAAAATGTGAGTTACTTGATGCAAGTTTTTTTTTTACATGTTGTCCACAGCAGTGCATATGAATTTAACAATCACTTCTTCCTTTTGCAGTGTGGTTCCAGCACTGAAGCGTTTCTGTTTAGGGCTCATCACTCTCGCTATCTTTACGATAGGTGGGCCGCGCTACTCAGACAGCTACTACTTAACGGATGAGTTTGCAGTAAGTGAATAAGTATTAAGTGGATTGGGATTAAACGCATACGGTCACAAAAATGAATATTTAGTACTTATGCCCATCTGTTTACAGCCTTGTACCTAAATATCCCGAGCTGTCACTCATTTTGTTCTGTGATGTTTTCATGATGATGCCACAGAGAGCTCTCCGTCTGACTGAGAGAGTCCTTTATGTCTGTCAGTTACAGACTCGACAGCTATTTATATATTCTTGGAAATAAAAAGCGGTTGCTGAAAACCAAGTAGCTGCAGAAGAGAAATGGGTTAAAATGAGTTCACACAAACAATGAAAAAAAGGCTCCTTATTAAGGCTCACAGTGTAGGTTTTTCAACTCTAAGTTTAAGGGTAAATAGAAGTTTGAAATGTATGCACTGTTAGTTTGCATACATTGTATTACATTGTTATACTGTTAGTTTGCATACATTTGCATACATTGTATTTTGTATATCTGTTAGTGAGTATATAGACTTTATGTCCTCTGCTCAGAGTGATGTTTAGAGAAAAATGTAAATATGTGCTGTGCGCTTTCATTTCATTAACAAAATAAATGCACAAAAAATTACAGTATTGAGAGAAAACTGTTAAGAAAGCATTTGATGGAAAGTTTGCACAAGCTCTGTAATTTAGTGCTTCAGGTAAGTGCATGCAGTCAAGTAGACTGCTTTAAAAGTAAGCTGCTATTAAGGCCTTTTTACACTGAGAGAGACACGTTGCAAATGAACTGTGATTTCACACCACATATAAAATGACTGAACTGGCATATTCCTGCTTGCCCGAGAGATCCACTTTCCTTTCTTTTTTGGCTGCCTTCTCAGTAGCATATTATTAGATTTTTTTGTATATTGTAATTTTTTCCATTTTACTTTAACCTTGTCCACAGCACATTATACAACAAAACATTAACAATGTTAGTTAATACAAGTGGTGGAAAGAGGACTGAAAAATCATACTCAAGTTAAAGTACGATTGGCAAAAAATGTAATGTAAAATGCAATGCAAGTAGAGTAAAAGTATCTTAGCCCTTTTAATAGTACTGGAGCTATTAGTACTTGCAGTGTGAAAATGATTCCACCTGATTAAAAATGTTGCTTAAATGCATGCCATTTTCTTAAGCTTGTTACTACAATAAAATAATAAATGACTTTTGCTGCTTGTTCATTCTACTTATTTAAAATGAGTTGAAATAACAAAATTCTGAAGTTTTTTTGGACAATTTAGTTGTTTTATGTTCAATGCACTTAAAACTTTTTTATTGTTAGCACAGCTTTTACAAAACAATGTTGCCCAAAGTGCTGAACACAATCAATACGGATTTAAATAAGTCATAATACAGTCATCAATAACAGCACATGTATAACAACTAAAACATAGACAAACCCCTCAACATTAAAAAGCTCAAATGCTAAAGAACAAAGATGCAGTTTTAGAAGGTATTTAAAAGCAGATAGAGTTGGAGCGTGTCTAATGTGCGGTGGAAGCTTGTTCCAGTATTTTGGGGTGATAACAGCAAAAGTCCGATCCCCACTTTGCTTACACCGGGACCTTGGTACAGAAATAATAAACTAATCAGATGATCTTAGCGGCCTTCCAAAATTATACATGTAGGAGATCTGATAAATAAGATAGTGCCAGACCATTTAAGGATTTATAAACAAAGTAATCATTTAAATTCAATCTGTGACCTAACAGACTGCCAGCCCAGACAGGAAAGAACTGAGGATATGCATTCATGCCTGTCAGATGTCTCGCAGTCACATTTTGGACTAATTGCAGTCTATTCGGGGCATTTTGACTGATAATCACATACAAAGAGTTGCAATAGTCAAGTCTCCCCAAAATAAAAGCTTGAATCACCTTCTTAAGGTCATTAAAAGAGAGTAACGACTTCACTTTTGCCACAATTTGTAAATGGAAAAAAACTGGGTTTAACCACTGAATTTACTTGTTTGTTAAATTTCAGATCACTATCATTATTAATGCAAGTTGTTATTAACTTTTGTTATTTTGTTTGTTTTTGTGTTGGGACAACATGAAGGAATTGTGTGGAACCCAGCATTTTTTACAGTGTAAATCCAAGTTAAATTATAAATTTACAATGTGAGATTAATTTAATCTGAGAACACATTAACAAGCCAACACCTATAACAAGCCAACAAAACATGTTGATCCCTTTACTTACGAAGTGAGATCTTTGTAACTTAAGCAGCAAAAATCTATGACGATATGTTAACGTTTAGGTTATGCACTTTCAACCCTGACTTGAACCTGATAAAATATATGTGTGTGTTTGAAAACGCAGCATTCTGTAGTGCATTTAGTTATTAATTAATGCCATTTGGTGATTTCAGTCATCATACAGTCATCAGTGGCATGCAATCTAAACTGTCTCGCAGTTATTCTTATACACTTTATAATGCTTGCACGTTTGCTGCATTTGTAAAATCTGTCTTGAGGTGGATCTGTTTCTTCGCATGATTTGATTGGACTGGAATCACAGGACTGATTATGCTACTTAGTCAATCACTGTAGACAATACAAAATAAACATATAAAGCAATAACCACAGCTTAAAGGATATTAGCACAGTAAAACTACTGATAGAGCACTAAAATCTTCTCAAGTACACATTTTTTTTTATGTACTGATTTATTTCTTTGTATCTTGTAATTTCGTTTAGTTTAACCTTGGCCTCTGCACACTATACAACAGAACATTGTAAATGATAAATAGATCTTGTACTGCACCAGAAACACAAACAACATTTCATGCTTTCGACTTTAAAAAATGATCAAACTTACCATTGAATCATATTTTCTCCTATTTTTTAACTTCTAGACACAGAACTTTATTTTTCATGGATGTTTTTGTAGTCTCTAGAAATCTGTTGAGTTGTTCAATAGCTTCACCACATCATACATCTGCACAGTTGATTGCAATTTAATTGTACTCAGTGTGAAGGGGCCTTTAAACATAATGTCAGTCAGTGTTGCTGTATTTATAAAGAAGTTTTTATTTATTTAATCAAGAAAAAAAGTTCACTGAGCCATTATTAAAGCACTGAGCCAATACAGTATTCTATACTGCATGTTAAATTTGTTCAAAGAAAGCACTTGTGAACTCTTGACTTTTAGATTAAATAGAGCATGTAGACAAACAATGTTTCATAATGTTTTACAATGAAAATAAACAATGATTATATTCACTCCAAACCCTGGGATAGTGTTGAAAGTACAAAATGAGAACAAGCATCACAGACTACATTTACTGTAAGTCATTTGGCATATTTTACAAACCATAGATTTATTGGATAAATATTCATATGTTTTTTAAAAATGTTATAATTAACTAAAAAAATGAGTTAAACTAACTGCCAATATTCTAAACTAAACCTTTAAAC
>CAIGQZ010033112.1:5126963-5160069 GCA_903798205.1 Danio tinwini
AGCACCTAGCTGGCCTCTGTTACATATAATTTGACAAGCAACTAAGAAATCTTTTTCAAAGCTTTTTCTGTAGACTCTTATAGAAATAATTTGAATATTTTGAAATAATAAATTAATTAAAATTATTCAATTTTTTTCATAAGGCTTTCATACGGCTGAATCATATGTAACTTTTAACTAATGGATCAAAAGTGATTCATTTGTTCTTATGGTTAATTTTTTCGTCTGTATTTTAGGCACATCCTTTCTGGTACAAGTGTGTGTACATCCTATTGTGGGTGAAAATAAACCTGTATAAGTACATCAGCTGCTGGCTAATCACGGTGAGTAAACAACACAACCACAATCCCCCGTTAAGAGCTCACTAGCTGTAATTGAGAGTCATTACATTTCAAGCTGTGAGCCCTGTCAGTGTGTCTATTATCTTCTTAAAGAGGTGTGAGCTGTGTAACAAGTCAATTACTAACTAGACGTGGCTTTGTTTTCTAGTTGAGAATGTGAAACTGACCCTCAAAAGGCTTATAAAATCATGTAAAGTGGTATAATTTTAAGCCGCTTGTTTTTTTACCCAACTGGATGATGATAATTTCACTTTGATCATTAACAGGGTGTCCACTTAAAGGATTAAAAATTGATTAATCAATTTAGAGAAATGAAGGGCCCTTAAAATTTTAAATGCTACATTTTGGTCTGTTTTTGTTTGTACAGTGTATAGTTGTATGCTAAAGTTTGCCTGTATTTAATTTGTGAATATTGAAACGCTGTAATTTATGAAATAGATCAATTCCTACTAGATAAATTGATGATGCTTTATTTACTACAGTAACCAAGGCACCATTCTTCCTGCTGTTCTAAAGACGCCACCTGCTGGATTACCATTTATTAATAACATGAATAATGTTTTAATTTGGGATTAGTGTCTTACAATCAGTATTTCATAAATATTCTTTAAGTTAAAATGTTGCCAATGTTACTGGTTGAAACCTAAAGTGGTCATGAGGCCTAATGCATAGAAAGAGTCTTAAGGTTTTAAAAGGTATTGAGTTTCACCCTCTGATTCCTGTATGTACCCTGATTTATTGAATACAATGGCACTAAAACAGTTGTTAAATTGTTATTAATTTCTTTATTTTATTTGTATCTATTTTTTTCTCTGTCAAGGGAGTCAACAGTTAAATAACAGAATGATGTACAAAAATGATGGTTCCACTGACTTCCTGTGCATTTCAAAATACATGTTTGTAGCTGTCACAAAAACCTGAATGATATACAATACAGAGAAAATGAAGGAGAAAACAGAATTACCCAAAAAAGGAAAAAAACATTAATAATAATAATAATAATAATAATTAAACATTTATCACGGTAAGGGACAATATAATGGTGACAATTGCAGTTACATTACATGTACAAAACTGAAATATAATTATATCCATTTTAACATTGTTTATCCTCAGAGTCCACAAATTATTTCCACTTATTCCATAGAATAACCACTTTTTGTTTGTTTGTTTTAAAGAGGGTTTCCATCTTCTAAATTTCTGTTACCATTGCCTTCTATTCTTTTATCAATTTTAAAATTAATCTAAATTGAAGCCACTTATGCCGAATTCAGACTGCATGATTTTAACCCTGATTTTGAATTGCCGACAGGTTTTGAGAAATCGCGACAAATGCCTGAAATCACAGGCAAATCGGTGCTCGTGCACGCGAGTGACAATCACACAGTGTGAACTATCAAAGACGTGATCTGAAAGAATCGCTGATGAGTCGCCAATGCCCGTAAGATATTTGGCGTGCTAAATATCTGGAGCTGTCGGCAATTCAAATCATGCTGTGTGAAATGATTTTTGACTGCAAATAACATCGGCGATCACCTACAGCAAATGAGAGAGCAGCATCCACTAGTGTAGTTACCTGCAGGCCAGCGGGAGGCTGGGAAAGAAGTTAAAAGCGCTCATTTTCAGTTTATTTTAACCTAAGAAATTGAGGCAAAATGTGCAGAAATTTGGCAGGAGCGCCCGTGTCTGTTTGACGTGTCATCTGAGCAAAACCACAACCGGGTCAAAAAAAAAAACTTTGAGCAGAAATTACTAATTCCCTTCAAACCCAGGTGAGCAAATATGTACATTTTCTACCCCATTAAAGGCTTCTTTCTCGTTATGTAGTTAATATCAAAAGATATTCTACGTGTTTTTGGTTGTGAGACGTAGTTTGGACAAAGTTGTTGGCGATTCTTCCTATTTTAAAGTCATGCAGTTTGAAACCCCCTGTCGTCGATCCATCTTGCAATGTAGACAAAGCAGCGACAAAACGCTAGCCCAGATAGTCATGCAGTGTGAAAACATCTGTGACACGACTACTTTGAAAATCATGCAGTCTGAACTTGGCATAATTCATTAAAATCCAAAATAGTTATGCACACATTGCTCGTATGTTCATGGCTCATAGGTTTTGGGAGGAACTTGTGAACTGAGTCGAGCAGCTTACTTGCTCCTGATCATATAAATGTCAAAATAGTTTGGGAGCCATGCATTTGTAAAGTGTCTGAACAAGCCGATCTGTTGATTATTAAGCTCATATGGGGGAGAGAGAGAGAACAAGAGGCTGAAAAAAAGAGAATGGCTTTGAAAGCAGTGTTTTCTTTGTCTGTGCTTTTTGCACAAAATGTCATGTTTTAAAATGAACATATGACACATAAAATTTCACAGACTCTCTTCTGACATGTGAATGATGATCCTCCAACCATCAGAATTCACACTGTATATGCTGGCTTTAAAGGGACACATTATTCATTCATTTTGTTTTCGGGTTAGTCCCTTAATTAATCTGGGGTCACCACAGTGGAACAAATCGCCAACTTATCCAGCACATATTTTATGCAGCGGATGCCCTTCCAGCTGCAACTCATCACTGGGGAACATCCATACACTCTCATTTACACACATACACTACGGTCAGTTTAGCCTACCCAATTCACCTATAGTGTATGTCTTTGGACTTGTGGGGGAAACCAGAACACCCAGAGAAAACCCACGCAAATATGGGGAGAACATGCAAACTCCACACAGAAATGCCAACTGACCCAGCCAAGGCTTGAACCAGTGACCTTCTTGCTGTAAGCCAATCGTGCTACCTACTGTGGCTCCATGACACATTTAAAGGGATTGTTCATGCAAAAAAAGATTCACTAATGCTTCACTTGTTCTAAACATTTTTTAAAGTTGTTTTTTAAAGAAGATTTAAAAAAACAAAACAATTATTGATATTTTTTCTACTATGGGTGTCAGTTGTTTTTTTTTTAACGAGGGTTTCCATATTTAAAATTTCTGTTACCATTGCTTTCTATTCTAGAGTTGTTAAATGTTTTAAGTGTTTTTAAATATTTTTTGGGGATATAATTTTACTCAAAGCATCAAAGTTCCTCACAGCACACACTTAAATTCACCAGTGCAAACATGATTGCATGGCAATTCATAATGATCACTGTTTTGGCTAATTAGTGAGATTTTTAAAAACGAGTTGTGTACCTTTTTCACAAGACCTTGTCATGCCCCAACGATGGTTCTGTTTAGAGGAGGGGTTAAGGCTGTTTCTTTATGCATATTCCTTTCTAGAAATCTTACATTTTTACATTCAATTACTAATTTACATAGAAGCCACTAATTCACCGAAATACAAAATAGTTATGTGAACCCACTAATACAATGCATGAATAATTGCGCAGCTCTTTGCGTTTGAACTTGACATAAAAAATGCTGTCGCACCTTTAATAACATTAAGCTAAGCTTTAAAAAGTTAAAAAAACATTAACTAAGCTGATTTAGCAGCATTTATATAAGCTGTTTGATTGGTTATTTCAAGCATTTATGCTGAAAGTATATGGATGGATCATGTTAGAGTTAAAGGCTCTGTGTATTTAGAATTAATAACACACAGAAACTCGCAAATCAAAGACCCAATCACTTTCAATCCTTAAACGCATCTCTTACTGCACACAATCTCACAGTTTGACACGGTGATGGGAAATTAATATGCGTGTATGAATAACCATTTTCTTTAAATAAAAATACACGTAAATTATTGTGTAATAGTTATGTTCTCTTTCCACTTCCAAACAAACTTTCATGCAGTTTGATTAAAATAAAATCTCAAGACAGACCGAAGACATTTAAACAACAGAAACAGGACATGACTTGATAAGATGCGACTGAATGCTCAAGCAAACATAGTCGCAGTCTCTACCATTAGTATAAGACAGCCTTTTGGAAACTCATCTCCTTGAAGCAGATCTTCATTTGTGACTATCTGAGCAATTCCTGTTTTAGTTCCTGAAGCTGTTTTGTCACCTTTACACATTTTATACACTATTCATGAGTTGTCAGCTACTAAATGTATTATTACAACTACACACACACACACACGCACACACACACACACACACAAAGAGCACGTTCAGCCCAACACATTGCATTGTTTAGGATGTTTACTAAATTCTGTTGCAAAATATAAATCATAAAAGCTGAATTTACTCTTCTTATTTTATTGTGTATATAGTAGTGCTTGTATTAAACTATGTATCTGTGCACTTTATTTTTTTTGTAAAAATACATTTTGCCCTCATAATCTTTAATCAAATACCATAACCTTTCCTCTACCCTCACAACTTTTCTTTTAGTCAAATAAGTTTCATTTGGTCATTGAATAGACTTGCAATAATCTCAAGTTCCAGAATTAATTTCTGATATGCACATAAACGTGCAAACAAAAGAATAGAGCACCCCAACCCCAGCCTGTAAGTATACAGTTTAAATCAGAATTATTAAACCCCCTTTGAATTTTTATCGTTTTCAAATGCTTCCTAAATGATGTTAAACAGAGGAAGGATATTTTCACAATATGTCTGATAATATTTTTTCTTCTTGAGAACGTATTTGTTTTATTTCAGCTAGAATAAAAGCAGTTTTTAATTTCTTTAAAAGCCATTTTAAGGTCAAAATTATTAGCCCCTTTTAGCTATATATTTTTTTCGATAGTCTACAGAACAAACCATTGTTATACAATAGCTTGCCTAATTACCCTAACCTCCCTAGTTAACCTAATTAACCTAGTTAAGCCTTTTTAATCTGTTTTGAAAAAATATAATATTTACTGTCATGGCAAAGATAAAATAAATCAGTTAATAGAAAGGAGTTATTAAAACTATTATGTTTAGAAATCTGTTAAAAAAATTTCTCTGTTAAACAGAATTGGGGGAAAAACAGTGGGGCTAATAATTGAGTGTTTAATAATTCTGACTTCAACTGTACAATACAGTGATAATCAAACTTTTTAGTTACAATAAATTGCTTTAGGGAATAGAATTCATTGAGAAATGACAGACGAAAGGTCCCCAAATTTTGTAAAATTGTCCAATGTTTTTGTCTTTTAAAAGAGATCTGGTTCAATCCAAGTGCAGATATCTGTTTTTCAAGCCATAGTTTAGCAATTGGTGGAATAACGTTTTTCCAGGTTGTTATCGCAACAACTTTTTTTTTACCTATGATATAACATGGAATGACTTGGTGTGGCTATTAGGAGTTACCAAAACCATTGATGCAAACATTGGCTTATGTATATTTGCAATTTAAATTAAATAAGGTGTCTTCTCATAGGAAATCACACACCATCTTGTGAATAATAACGAAATGATGATTGAGCAATAACTATAGGTGTAAAGGTGGGAGGTGTCACTGTGGCACAGTGGGTAGCACAATCGCCTTACAACAAAAAAGTCACTGGTTCAAGCCCCAGCTGGGTCAGTTGTCATTTCTGTGTGGAGTTTGCATGTTTTCCCGTGTTCACGTGCTTTTCTTCCGGGTGCTCAGGTTTCCCCCACAGCCCAAAGACATGCGCTATAGGTGAATTGTATAAGCTAAATTGTCTGTAGTGTATGTGTGAATGCAAGGACGCATGGGTGTTTCCCATTGTCGGCTGGAAGGGCATCTACTGCATAAAACATATGCTGCATAAGTTGGTGGTTCATACCACTGTGGTGACCCCTGATTAATAAAGGGATTAAGCCGAAAGGAAAATTAATGAATGAATGTAAAGGTGGGTGTACATGGTGCAAATTGTTATTGTTGTTATTATTATTATTATTATTATTATTATTATTGTATTTTTTCCTTATATGAGAAGTCCCTTGGGAATAGTTTTTTGCCTGTATGTAAATGGCTTTTGGGAGGAACTTGTGAGCTGAGTCCAGCATTTCATGTGTTCCTGATCATTTTTAAACATGTCAAAAAAGTTGAGGAGCAGTCGACTTAAATTCGTGAAGTGTCTTCAGTTGAACAAGTCACTCTGTTGATTATTAAGCTCATATGAGAGGAAGAGCGAGAACAAGAGGGTGAAAAAAAGAGAATGGCTCTGAAAGCAATGTCTTTGTCAGTGTTTTTGCCGCAAATTTTTATATGATTTTAATATTCATGTAAATCGCATAATATTTCACAAACTCTCTTGCGACTTGTGTAAATTGACATACCATCTATCAACCATCAGAATTTACACCGTATACACTGGCCTTAAAGGGATAGTTCACCTAAATAGTACAGTTCTGACATTTAATAACCCTCTTCTTGTTTTAAACACATTTTTAGAGTAGTTTTTTCTTCTAATGAACAGAAAAGATGATTAAAAAAGAGCTGGAAATTGGATTATATTTCCTCTACTATGGATGTCAATGGCTGCATTTCCAAAATATCTTCTTGGTTCAGTGGGAAAAAATTCAAAGTGTTTGAACTACATAAGGGAGAGTAAATTTTCATTTTTAGGTGAACTATCCTTTTAAGAATTAAATCCCAGAAGATGAAATTAGTGTGACTTTTTATCTATAAACTGTCTTATGCTGACATTGTTATATACATCTATTACTATCTCAGAAGAAGACGTTTAGAGTTTCAGGAAGTTGCCTGTACTCTCTTACTGAAGGCAGATTTTCTCATGTATACACTCAGGAAGGCGTGTGTGTTCTGGCTGGGCTGGGCTATAATGGGAAGGATGAAAAAGGGGAGCATCAGTGGGATGCCTGCGCAAATGTGAGGGTCTGGCTGTTTGAGACCACACCGCTATTTACAGGCACCATCAATTCCTTCAACATCAACACCAATGCTTGGGTGGCCAGGTATGCGCACACTTCATTGACACCTATTTAATTAAGACTTTTTATCAGATGCCAAACATGAACAACAAATGGTGTTAATAAACACTCGCAGTGTGCTGTAAAGCTATTAAATATCATGATCGTGATGTTTATCCATGCCTAATATCAGATGGTCAGACAGTGATTCATCTTTTATAAATCATTCAACTATTGGTGTGTGGGAGAAGAAGTCAGAAGAATGAAGTTTGAGGACCACTTTAATGTATGACGCCAGTGATGGTGGTCATAAACGACTATTCAGAGATGAATTGAGGCTTGAACCCAGAAACAAGCTGGAATTGAAAATAGACGTTCCCTGTATTGAAAATGCTAATATATATTATTAGGTGTATTCATCAGTTTATTTTCTCTCTATTTCTCCTTTCTCTCTTTTTCTTTGATGCAGGCACGTGTTTAAGAGGTTGAGGTTTTTGGGGAACAAGTTGGTGTCTCAGATGTTCACATTGTTATTCCTGGCGATCTGGCACGGCTTGCACTCAGGGTACCTCATCTGCTTCTCCTTGGAGTTCCTCATTGTCAATGTGGAGAAGCAGGTAACCATGGCAACAGTGCCATACTAGACATATGAGGCGTGAAGTTGTTTCAAATCAAGATGACTAAAGTCTTTGAGTCATTTACTTTCATGCCAGCCGAAGGCGGATCTGAAAGTTTATCGCTTTGAAGATGTATGGCGTTTCTGAGCGTAGCCACTCACTGAGAATTTATTTGAAATGATAGTATTGCTCTTTAATCAGTGATGAAGCGAAACTAACTGCATTATAGAGTCCAGAAAGATCAATTGTAATGCTAGCAATTATTAAATATACAGCTTTTGGAAAAAAATGAAGAGGCCACTTGAAAATTCTCGGTTTTGTTGAATAACTGGATTTATTATTTATAGGTTTAAGTGCTGATTTAATTTTATTCTAGTCTGAAAACATTTCTTATACATTTTAATAATAAATAAAGAATTTAGAGCACTTTTTGTTGAAATTTAGTCAGAATAAAAGATGTTTTCATTTGGATGACTAAAAAGGAGGGTTATTCCACCAAATATTGAAGTTAAAACTTCTATTCTATTATCTAAATATCATTATAAATGTCTATAAATATGCCATCTTTTTGTTATTTTGAACATTAAACTCTAAATGACAGCATTTTTATTGCTTATAACTATTAACTATTCGAAATCCGGAGTAGCTGAGAATTTTCTATTGTTTTGGCTGTGTTTTTTCAATTCGTTTAATCTTTATTTCTATTTCGCTTTTACAATGCAGATTAGGACTGCACAATATAGGAAAAATCTTAACATCGTGATATATATTGCGATAAGAATGCAATTTCACTAGATGACTTGAATAACTATTCGGAAAGAATTTATGATTTTAGATTGAATGGGATGATACTTTAGGGGAGTGCATAAGATATAATAAACAATATGCAAGCATAGATAAATTCAATAAAGAAAAATATACAAATTAAATAAACAGCATTTTATTGTTTTGCAAGGAGTCTAACTGTATTCAGGTATACAGTGATTGAATAAATGTTAAATAATACTGCATACTCTTCGTTTAATAAACAACTTAATGAAATTAATCCTTATTAATTTGTTAAAGTTATAACTGCTGCAATTTTTTATTCTTAAATGCTTTTAAAATTCTCACACAGTCACATGCCTATAAAAAACATGCAAATGAGAAATTATAATTCAGACTGAGCATTGCATATCCTGCGATGTGACAATAGCGAATGATTACATTGCCATAACGATGCTGAAATGATATATTGTGCAGCCCTAATGTAGATTGTCAAAGCAGCTTAACATAGATGAAGTTTTAGTAAATTGAAACTGCTTTAGTCCAGTTTTCACAGATGAAGTTCATATAGGTGTATATTCAACAACTTGCACATTATATACACACAGCAACACCACACACTGTTTTTGTACGATTGTTAAACGCATTTGAAAGTCTTTTCTAACTCTAAAGTTGGATTTATTTAATCAAAAATGCAGTAAAAACTGTAGTATTGTGAAATGTATTACTGCATTTAATAGTTTTTATAGAAGCAGTGATCCATTTTTCATCAGCATTCTTTGATTGGCCATGAAATTCAAAAGAACAATCCAACTTAAAATGCAAACAATCTAAAACATTGTACATTTATTTGTCTCTTTGATCAATTACTTTTCTAAAAAGTACTTTGTTAAAAATCTTGCTCATCCTAAACTTTCGGCTGTAATTTCTATATAAAGAGATTAATTGAGATGCTTCTAAACTTTATTTTCCCATATAGAAACAGATGGTGCGATTCAGCAGGCAATGACAGTATGTCACGTAAGAGTGGCAGTACCAGTTGTTACAGCTGTTTTGAGTAGTTTTCTTGTACAACAAACTCCTACAAGTTGCAGACAGCTGTGAGGCAGCATCTCACCCCTGTAGGCCTACTTGAAAATGACAAATATTGCTCACTTTAGAAAATGTGAGACATCAGTAGACATTAAACGAAAGTCAATTGAAGATGTACAAATGACATTTCCCGTCTCAGCCAAACACATTTTTGGATGAATGCTGATGATGCCGCTCGATCATTAACCTTCTCAGGAGAAAAGGAAAACAAGTTAAATTGCAATATTATTCAGTGAACTATTGCTCTAGGCAAGACGTTTGCTCTTGGTTCGCGTCCACAGCTACAGATGACTGATGGCTTTTTTGCTTTATTTCTTATTGAGAAATCAAAGTAAATTGTAACACAGTTGAAAAATTTAGTTTACCGTTAAACACTATAAGTATGGTAATGTTCAGTGTTTGTTTATTATTAAAGTGCCTCTACTATGCTTTTTTAACTGTCATGTAGTATGACAGATTATGAATGTAAAAGGTAAAGTCAATACCTGGTTCTTTTTTTAGTACCTCCTCGGCTAATGTAATGTAATGTATATTTATATAGCGCATTTATCGTGTTTGGCCATACACCCAAAGCGCTTCACAATCATGAGTTGGGGTCTCTCCACACCACCACCAGTGTGAAGCATCCACTTGGACGGCAGCCATAGGACAACAGCACCAGTGTGCTCACCACACACCAGCTATAGGGGGAGTAGAGAGACAGCGATAGAGCTAATTCAGTGGATGGGGATAATTGCGAGGCCATGATGGTAAGGGCTGATGGTCAAAATTTAGCCAGAACTCCAGGGTTACCCCCCTACTCTTTACGAGACATGCCATGTTTAGCTTCAGTGAGTAACCGGGCTTGGGCCACAGGGTTATATGGCTGTTACATTGTAATGTTTCAAGTGAGCTGCCATACTGAAATGCAACATATTGACACTGCAGATGCTGATTGGCCAGAAAAGAATATTGACTACCTTCATTATTAAATTAGCTTCACGAAACACCATTCAATTCAATTCAATTCATCTTTATTTGTATAGCGCTTATACAATGTAGATTGTGTCAAAGCAGCTTCACATGGAAGTTTATAGTGAATTGAAACCGTGTCAGTTCAGTTTTCAGTGTTTAAGTTCAGTTCAGTTTAGCTCAGTTCAGTGTGGTTTAATAATCACTACTGAGAGTCCAAACACTGAAGAGCAATTCTATCGATGCGCAGCTCTACAGATCCCGAACCATGCAAGCCAGTGGCGACAGCGGCGAGGAAAAAACTTCACCAATTGGCGAAAGTGAAGAATTTAAAAAACCTCGAGAGAAACCAGGCTCAGTTGGACACGACCATTTCTCCTATGGCCAAACGTCTTGTGCAGAGCTGCAGTCTAGGCGCAGTAGCTGGACCTCAGCGAAGACACGTCTGTCCTTGGAGCATCACAGGAATCAGTCTCATGCTCTCAATCATGACCACCACAGCAGCAGCTCAGGATACGGCCTGGTCCAGAAACCTTGGGATCGTCTCGTCGCTGGTCTTGGATCGCATCAGTGGCACTGCATAGTCTGAGGGTCTCCAGATGAGTACCCCCAGGTGGAAATACAGAATAAGGAGAATAATTAGCGTAGCTGCTGTTCATAGTGTATATAAACAAGAAGCTAAATCGTGTGTGGGGCACATCATGCGTCATACCGCTATGTAATGCACTAAGTGTATGCTTTGCTAAAAAGATAGGTCTTTAATCTAGTTTTGAAGAGTGAGAGTGTGTCTGAGCCTCGAACATTATCAGGAAGGCTATTCCAGAGTTTAGGGGCCATAAATGAGAAGGCTCGACCTCCTTTACTCGATTTAGCTATTCTAGGTACTACAAGAAGCCCTGAGTTTTGAGATCTTGAAGAGCGGGTTGGATTAGACAAGAGGTTGGTTAGATAAACAGGAGCTAGACTATTTAAGGCTTTATAGGTAAGAAGCAATATTTTAAATTCAATACGAAACTTAACAGGCAGCCAGTGTAAGGAGGATAAAATTGGGGTGATATGATCATATTTTCTAGACCTGGTAAGAACTCTGGCAGCTGCATTTTGTACTAGCTGAAGTTTGTTAATAGAGGATGCTGGGCAACCAGCAAACAGAGCATTACAGTAATCCAGCCTAGAAGTCATGAAAGCATGAACTAGCTTTTCTGCATCTGAGATGGATAGCATACTTCGCAATTTAGCAATATTTCTTAGATGAAAGAAGGCAGTTTTTGTGACATGGGATATATGATTTTTAAAGGTTAAATTGCTGTCTAATATGACACCCAGATCTTTTATAGTAGAGCTAACTCTAACTTTGTATCCCTCTAGTTGCAGGTTCAGTTGGGAGAACTGCTGTGTACAGGATTTAGGCCCAATAAGTAATAATTCTGTTTTGTCTGAGTTTAAGAGAAGAAAATTGTTGGTCATCCAGTCTTTAACCATTTCACAGGACCTTATCAAGATCTGACACAGGATCATTTGAATGTGGATGTCTGTGTTTTCTGACCTCAATGAGGCGACCTATGTAATTTCCAAGAGTGTTTGCTTAAATCCAAAGTATTATTATTATTTTTGAGGCGGTGAGCCTCTCATTGAAGATCATTGTTGTGATCAAACCAGACTTGCAATTTAGTTTTTGCTGAAAAAGTTCTATTTTTACAATGATATTCAAATAATTAATTTGCAATAAAGAGTAATTCCCTTTCAGCAACAAAGCAACGGGCTTATGTTGCCGTTTATCGTCGCTTGAATGAGGTTTCTGTTGTCAATATTTCGAGAAGATGCCAAATCCATAGCAAATCCACTTTGCATGCCCTTCCAAAGCATGAGTTTTCCAAAAACATATACAGTTGAAGTCAAAATTATTAAACCCCCTTTGAATTTTCTTTCTTTTTTTAAATATTTCCCAAATGATGTTTAACAGAGCAAGGAAATTTTTACAGTATGTCTGATAATATTTTTTTCTTTCTGAAAAAGTCTTATTTGTTTTATTTTGGCTAGAATAAAAGCAGTTTAAAATTTTTTAAGAATCATTTAAAGGTCAAAATTATTAGCCCCTTTAAGCAATTTTGTTTTTGCAATAGTCTACAGAACAAACCATCATTATACAATAACTTGCCTAATTACCCTAACCTGCCTAGTTAACCTAATTAACCTAGTTAAGCCTTTAAATGTCACTTTAAGCTGTATAGAAGTGTCTTGAAAAATATCTAGTAAAATATGATTTACTGTCATCATGGCAAAGATAAAATAAATTAATTATTAGAAATGAGTTATTAAAACTATTATGTTTATAAATGTGTTGAAAAAGTCTTCTAAGTTAAACAGAAATTGGGGAAAAAAATAAACAGAGGAGCTAATAATTCAGGGGCGCTAATAATTCTGACTTCAACTGTATATATAATCAAGACGTCATTGATTAGGGTTCAATAATAGTCTGATTGACACTGGAATAAAAGTTTCTAAACTTGTTTCGCTTCCATCAGACAATTCTGAATTTTATGGATGATTAGACAGCCGTTCTGAGCTGTGCTGGACTGGTGGAGTGTGCGTGCGTGTGACGTTGAAAATAGCACTGGGTTCCACACAATTCCTTTATGTTGTCCCAAAACAATTTGATCAAGTTAACTTAATTGTTTTATCTTCAATCCCCTTAAGATGATAAAAGCAATTAAGTTGTCCCCAAAAAAACTTTAAGAATTAAGTAGTTTGAAGCAGCAATAGTCATTCTTTCTGTGTGTAGCCCGGGTCAGCTCAAAATGGAAAGGTAAAGCAAAGGGAATCATTTGGCCAAATCGAGGAAAAGCAGATATTGTTTCTGTCCCTCTCACTGTATTTAGGGCTGAAAAAGCTTCTGGTGCTAAAATGCACAAATGATAATGGGGGTTTCGTTTCTGCCACGGCATGTAAAGTCAGTCAATCACAAAAGGCTTGACTTTCTGACCAATCACAGCAGAGTAGACTTTCAAAAAAGGAGGGACTAGGAAAAAAGATTTTAAACAAGCTGTTTCAGATGAAGGAGGTTATGCAGCAGTGTAACTTATGAGACAATTAGTGTTCTTAACCTTGGACAAAGGTAAAGCTTTTGTAGGAGTCCTCTAAAACACATTTAGAAGCCTATAAAATTGCATAATGGGGCACTTTAATGCATTAGTTTATAAAATGTAAAAATGTGTCAAACATTAGGCAGTTATTCTAGCTTTTTTCTGCATAAGTGGAGATGTGCCATTACACAACTCTCTTGAAAGGTGCTTGTAGTGATATTTTTGTTTTGTGGACATTTTTGCAGGCTCAGTCACTGGTGCGGGACAGTCCTTTGCTGACATCCATCTCTCAGAGTCCTCTGTATCCTCTTGTATATGTTGTACAGCAGTCTATTCATTGGCTCTTTATGGGATACTCTCTGGTGCCGTTCTGCCTCTTTACTTTCGACAAGTGGCTCAAGGTCTGGATTTACCCTCAGATATGTTGATCATTAATTTCTTCTTGATTGTAAACTCCTCTATTGATCCGTATTGATTTGCTAATGCCATATTCAATGCTTTTGTTTTCCAGGTTTACTTCTCCATATATTTCTGTGGTCACATCTTTTTCATCGCTGCCTTACTTGTCCTGCCATACCTCCGCAAGGTGCTCGTGCCTCGCAAAAGAGGCAGTGAGAAAAAGGAGGATTAATTAAAAGGGTAAATTTAGCATATGTCTCATTCAGACTTTCCTGTTTGTGCCACCTGTCTGTTCTCACTGTTTTTCTGAGTGTGTGTCTCACATCTGTTCTTTCCTCCTTTTACGACAGCAGTGAAATCTAATGCTGCATTCAGACTATGTCAGTACATGTATGAACATAACTTAATGTCCTGATTACCAGTTAGAAGATTCTTTGGCTCCTTTTATGTTGTATTTACTTCTGGATTTATATTATTTACATTTAGGAGTTAAAAGAAGGTGAAGGGGATTTAAAACAATCATGTATATGTATAGTTTATAATTGTATTATAAAGCATAATTTTTTAAGGACTGTCCCCAACTAAAGATATCCAAGTCAGTTAATTTAAGCCATTATTCAGCTAGTAACATGTTTTTTTTGGTATTATTCAATTGATTTTGTACTGAGAAAACAAATCACATTTTATTTATTTGCAAAACTGCTCTACATTTAAAGGGATAGTTCATCCAAAAATGAAAAAAATTACCTCACCATTTACTCTCTCTCTCATGTAGTTTTACATTTTTATGTGTTTCTTTCGTCTGTTGAACATTAAAGAAGATATTTTGAAGAATGATGGTTGCTGGAACCCATTGAGTTCTACTGTAGGTAAAAAAAGTACTGGGGTTGCCGCAACAAGCATTTTTCACAATATCTTTTGTATTCAACAGAAGAAAGATCTCAAAAAGGCGTTAAACAATGAAGGGTAATTTACATGATGACAATTTATTGGGGAATTTTCCTTTTAATACTAAACCATAATGATAAATGGTTTAAATATTAGTTAAGCACACATGAACACATGAAACAATCTGAAGTAGCACCAGCAAAACTTAGGATTATGAATGTGTTCGAAAAAACAGCGAGCAGATTTACATAACTGTAAATAAGTAAATTTATAACATTATTTGGATAAATTGCAACTCATTAGTAGGCCCACACGGAATCTGTGCATGCGGAAATTTGCAGATTTCTGTGGATTTTTAGCTCATCATTGACTCTATTTATTTACTTGTTTAAATGTGTGTAAATTTATATTTATTCAGTTTTGAAAATAATTTTAGTATTATTATTGACTAATGTAAAAATGTTCATATGGTTTATTTACAGTTTGTAATAAAGTTTGTAAAGTAATACTTAGTAGATCTATTATATTAGAGACTTGCTTTGTTTACTAAATAAATAAGTCTAATTGAATTGAATTGTAAACATTAAATAAAAGTTAAAAAGGTATTATTATTTTAATTTATTATATTAAGTTTTTAGTTACAATACTCCCAAAAATCATTCCACATAAATAAATCTGCAGATTTTTTACAAAAGATAGCAAAAATGTTCACAGATTCTGTCTGGCTTTACTTATGAGCTTGCTAACAAAAACACTTAAATATGAAACGTGTATATATGGTAGTAATACTAATAATAGCAAGTGAAATAACAATTTTTTAAATAAACAAAAATAAATTAATCATCAAATAAATAAACAAAATATTTGTTTAACCAGGAAACAAACAGATTAAGCTGCACGTGTCAATACAAAGAAACAGTAGGTCTGTAGACACATGAAAGCATTGCAAGAAGAACTTTGGGGTGCAAACAGAATGAATACACATAATTATTATATTATTTATGCTGAATATTAATTATAAACCAGACAGAAAAGACATATAGAGTAAATTTAACAGCAAATTGAACCCAATGTTTAGCATCCTTTTACATTTTAACAGTGTTCACATGCTTTAGTTTGCCCTTTCATCATAATGATTAGCATGTTGATCAGCCAAAAAAACTAACCAACTAATACAAATTTAGTTGACTACTAAGCTTCCAGCTGACTGTTAGTAGGCAGCTGTAGTATTTAACCCAGAGAATGCCGGTGTCATTTGTGACACGGACAAAAAAAATGATGCTAATAACTAGAAACCTTTTTGTTGGTGTGCTGAGACGCCATACTAGATTCTGACAATAGTTCAGTAGAGTTTCTAAGTCAGAACTTAAACTCGAGTCTTTAAAAGTTCCTACCGTAGACTTAATAATGTGCTATTTGTTCTTTCTTTAATTCCACTAGCACTAAAAAAACACTTGGAAGTGACAGAGAGATTTGCAATGACTTTTTTTTTTTTTCCTGACCCAAGTCACTTGAACCAATGTCACATCTTAATTACGGCTTCGCAACACGTACATAGGATATTCCCTAGAGGACTTATAAGTAGCATAATCATACTTCATTAGATCATGACTGATGATTCAGAGAGGATCAGTGTGACCATAAGCTATTTAATTCTAGAAAGCAAAGAAAAGCATCATCCCTCTTGTATCTGTGGCAGTTAGTCATTCATTAAGACCTTTATATTTATGTCTACCACAGTTGTTCCAGTTGAGATTTATTTGAGTCTTCCAAATGTATTGTTTTCTGATGATAATAGAGCCTAAGATTCGGGCCCTGTTTACACCAAGGTGTTTTGATTTTTAAAATGCATAACTTTTACTATGGTAAAACACTACCCCAAAGTTTTTGACCGCCAAAAATGGAGACTTTTAAAAACACTCCAGAGGCTGCTTTCTTTGGAAAAGCTGGTGCTCCGTGTCAGTGTAGACGTAGCAAAACAGAGACATCTGAAAACTGTGGCATGGCTGCAACAATAACACCTACATACATTTTGTTATGCTCCTTTTTGATCGGAAACTCCTTTCCTTTTGTCATGGTTCTCAAGAAATGTGTTGAGTATGTCGTTATATTTATTCTGACAGGACTTCCAATTAACATTTTCAGTAGACATAGCTGCCTTGTATTTATTTGTTACTTGAAGTAACAATTCGGCCTCATCGTCTGTCCACACAAACACGTTTGACTTTCATCGCAATCGTTGTTGTTCAAACAATTTCCGTTGTTGACTAGTAACCAAATGCAGAGTAAAGCACATACTTCTTGTCTAAACTTGAATGTGCATACCCAGAGTGTGTCTTTGATCACCTGATGTGTGAGATCTTTTCAGAAACACTAGATGAAATGCCAATGTGGACGTTAATTTTCATTCTTAAATGCTGTTTTAAAGCTAAAATGCACCGGCATAAATGGGTCCTAAGATCAGTCCCATATTAGAACAACTGGGTATTAAGATACATTTTCGTCAATCCAATCACAAATGGACAATGCTAATTATAGATGTAAATGGGGTATGAAATATTTTGAGCTTGTCCACTTTCAACAGCATCCAGAGGTGGTCCACATTCGACTGTGTTGCTCTTGTTTTGAGGGTGCATATTTGGTCAAGCTGTTAAAGACCACTTGCTATCCACCTGCAAGAGATCATTTTTAAACAGAGTGAGGTGCACTAAAGAATTGTGCTAGAGAGACCCATTTAAACTTTGTGTGTGGAATTATGGGAGTTTTCTTGGAGAAAATAACAAAACTGTGGCGGGAGATGAAATACGAGAGAGTCCTGGGAAAAACGGGAGTGTTTGCAGGTATGCCACAGGCCACTCCTCATAAGTGATTGAAAGTGGACAAAAGAGACTCATTGAAATGCCAGGTGTAAACTGTTTTGTGTTTCCTTTGTCTGCTTGTGATCAGATTGATGAAAACACGTCTTAATACCGGGTAAGAACAGGGCCTTAAGTTTTCACTGATTTAACCGAGATACTTTACTGTTTCCGCCTGGTATTAACATACATTCAAATGCACCACGTGTTTGCATTTTTTGAAACCCTTCCCTCCTATTTGGTCACTTTCACAGTAGTGCTCAGAGAAATCCAATATTACACAGAATATGACAAACGGGAAAGCAAGTGAATGAAAAGGATATGGATGGCAGCTACGATTTCATAAGTCATAATGTTTGTTACAATGAAAAGATGCAAGATTATCTTGTTTTGATGCACTTTCTCATAAAACATCCCAGAACATTCATGCATTGGTCAGTAGAGAGAGAGTTGGTTGTATTTTATGCCTGTTTGAATGCATTTGACCACATGAAGGTTTACAATGTGTGGCCAATATAATTTAATGAATTTTTCTTTACCTCTGGGTGTTTTTAAAAGTAGACAAGTTCAAGATGTTTTCCAGTATGTTTACACTTCTGTTATTTGGATTGATTAAAATCTATCTTAATAGCAGATGTAAACAAGGCTTTGAATTGGAATAAACATGGCGTATGCACACAAAGGGCGTTCCTCGCTTGCAAAAGTTGTGATCTATTGCAAAAAAAACTAACTTGACAATAGAATGCGTGGAGCTGTAAGTAAACTGTAGTTGAATAACTTCAATATCGACTTAATTTAACTACCTTTAATCATCATATAAGCTAGTGTTTCTCATCCACGTTCCTGGAGGACCACCAACACTGCATGTTTTGGATGTCTTTTTTATCTGTCACACCCATTACAGGTCTTGCAGTCTCTGCTAATGAGCTGATGATCTGAATCAAGTGTGTTTGGTTAAAGAGACATGGAAATTGTGCAGAGCTGGTGGTCCTCCAGGAACATGGTTGAGAAACACTGATATAAGCCATGATAAATAAATTACAATGGACTTTATGCACAGCTATTGTTTTTTAGCCAGTGACGAACTTCGGTGAAAGCTTTGTGACTATTTTCAATTTCATAAGGTTCCTTTTACAGCATTGATGTTGTAATGTAATTAAAATGCAATAAGTTAAAAAGAATCAAGCCTCCATTTGGTAGCGTAAAAAGACACTAATGATCATTTAAGCTGCGGTCACACTAGAGTTTGAGCTTGCGAAATTCTGTCGTATGGCAAGCGAAAAGGGGCGGGATTAAACAAGATGATTAGACATTAAAACTTGACGCACGACTCTGCGTTTCTGGTCTGACGCATTCACTTGCATATGAGTGGAAGTCGATAGGGAGAAAAGTCCAGTGTGACCGCAGCTTCAAAACAGGCACCATCCTTAGCAGCAGGCTAACACAGAAACTCCATTAAACTCCATTTTACACTGGGGTAAAATTAATTTCCATATTTTAAAGACATATGGTGCGGAAAAATATAATTTAATGCAGTGCTTCTCAGCCAGGCAGTGATGATTGATTGCTGTTTTTTTTTTTTTTTAAGAAATCAGATCTTAAACGCAGCGATTTTTGTATGGGATGACAATTAACCGGAAGCCCTGAGGCTGGCTGACTAAAATTAGAAGTCTGTGTGCATATATACCCAGGGTGTCCGAGGGGGCTTAAAAAATATAAAAAGTTGACAAATCAATGTAGTGAAATTTAAGGCCCTTAAAAAGTCTTAAATACTATTTTGCAAGGTATTAAATTTTATATCATTGTTGAATATGCAGTATAAAGTTGTATGCTAAAGTTTGCCTGAATTAAATCTGTGAATATCAGGATGCTGTGTAGTTTATGAAATCAATGAAATCCTGCTAGATTTGACATCCTGCTGCTTTGTTTACTGCAGTAACCAAGGCAACACCGTTATTACTGCAGCTCTATAGGTGCCAGCCTGCTGAATTAGCTAGATTTAATATATTTTTATTCAGTGTATGAATAATTTAAGTTTTGGATTAATTTCTTACGTTCATATTTAGTAAATATACTGTAAGTTAAAATCACCAGGTCTTAAAATGTATGGAAAGACAAGAGTCTTTAAGAGGTCTTGAATGTCACTCTCTGATTCCTGTATATTCTTTGATACCTCATTTATTTTGATGTACGTTCACTTTTAGGACGGTATCTAAGCTAATTTGTATAAATCAGGCCCCTGGTGTTTTTGTAAAGGTGTAAAATCATCTTTCTTTGGTTTCTTTCTCTCTTCTCTGTTGCAGGTTTGTATGCTGCTGTCTGTGATGGACTGAAGTGAACTGTGACATTTAAAGAGCGCCTGAAGAGGACAAATTTTAAGGCCTTTAGTAATATATTACTATTTACATACAGCACTGATGTATGTGTACAAATGTTAGTCCGTTTGAAAGTTCTTCTCATTCTTTGGGATTTGTGGTGGACTGTGATGAAAAAGGTTAAAACTGCAGAAATACAAGCATTTCTGAGGTTTGATATTTGTTGGATAAGGTTTAATGGTGGCTGAAAACAATTATACTGTATCCGCTCATACCATTGCACTCATTAATCGGAAATGATCTCGTTTCCTGTATAATCAGAGAACCAGCTTTGGCTGTCACTGAGGTGAAGTGTGCACTTTTCGAGGGGGTGTTGAGCATGTATTTGAAAAATGGAAACAAATGAGATCTTTTTTTTTTTTTTTCTTCCTTTGCTGGGATCTTTGTTTTAAACTCCCATACCTTTAGATTGAAAGAACACAATGAAATGTGAAACACAAACATAAGAGTGAACAGTGACTGATCGTTCAGCATCGCCTGGCATTATAAATGAATGTTGTTCATTTTTATAACTGTTTTCTTTTTCTGTGTTCAGACAAGTTCTGATGGGTATTCTCGTTTTGTTTTTTAGGAAGGGGTTTTACGGTAACTGCGTTTTTATAGCTTTTTGACACACTTTCATAAAAAGGATCATCATTCTGTCATCTCATCCGCTCACTCCATTTAACACTGTCTGTCCATCCATCTTGACCTTTTCTTGTTCACTCCATTTTCTCCAGCAAATCCAGTGTATGAGCACAAGCAAAACACACACACCACAATAACATCAACACTACTTACCAAAATCATCAATATGAGGGTAAATGTGTGTCGATATTATCAAGAGCAGAGTATTGTTTCAATTATAGCAAGTATTTTAGTGAGCAATGAACTAAACAGTGCATACAGATAGCACAAGTTAAAACTGCTGTTATTTACACTAAATAAGTGCAAGGTTTTATTTTGCAGTGAAGTATTTTTTTACCCAAAACACTTAGCGTGTTTCTCATCACATCAGCGTGTTTTATTTTCCTGATCTGCTCTCAGAAATATCTACATATGTTTGCTTCATATCTGTTTTGTATGGCATGACATATTGAAGATCCTTGGCACAAATAAACATCACTCTTCAGTGAGGGCGATATTGAAAATCTGCACCTAAATATTATCCGAGGGAGCAGCAGAAGCTCACAGTAGCATCTGATTTGTTTTATAATATTTATACACGTGGTCGCAAAGTTTAATGATGTAAAAAATTGTTTTTGCGAAACAACTGCCTTACTGCTACCAAATGTACAAAAATAAATAAAAAAAATACAGAGAAAGAGAGAGAGAGAGAGAGAGAGAGAAAAAAATTACTTTTAAATAAAGCGTTTTTGTAATGTTCATTAAAAATGCTGGATTTTAACAATATGTGCTCTCGTGTGTTCTGGTCTTATTTGCTTTCATTGTTTTAGATCTGTCTGCTATAGGAGTCGATATGACGTCATCTTGCAGTCTGAGCTCAAGAGCTGAAGCACAGATTGTAGGCACTTTTTAAACGCATTCACAAATGTAGTTTGTAAGTGGGGTTTGACGATGAGTAGTAGTAGACACACCATCCCTCCAGATGCTTCCCTCCCTTCCACATGTATCACAGCCAGGCTTAGGGACCGCTAATCGGGGTGAAAAAAAATGTCCTACTATTGAAAAAGCTCGGCTTATTAATATTAAACAGGTTATGTAAATGTCGTTCGTTAACTTCCTATAGCGACGATCTGGTTGTTGCATATTAACCGCTCTCACGTTATTGCCTTCCAATAAGAACGAACGTATATATGAATATTAATTATCTACGCCTTAGCGTCCAATAGAAGACCGTTGGTCTATGAATATTAACACCCAATCCTTCGTCGCAGTAGGATTTGTAAACTCTTACCGGGGGTGAGTCCTGAAAGCGAGAGAGACGCAGTGTGGGCGGGTTAAGAGGGAGGAGATTTCACACCGTGTCTTTTTTTTCTGTCACGGCATCCACCGAAAACGAGGGCATTGGTGTCTTGGTTTCTAATCTTCGAATTACGGTTTGGCTCCTTTTCGCAGACCAGCTCGTTTCGGGAGACACCGGAGGCCCCAGCGCTCCACCCGTTGCGTTCAAGCGGGCATCAGGCTGTCATAGGTGTGAGTGTGTGACGGATGCTTGGAGGAGACTGAGCAGGGTACCATCTCACACACCTCACGGTAACGTGCATTTGATCTAAAAATATTTACAATTCAGTTTTTGCGCTCAAGTAAGGTGTTGTACCACCTAAACACGTTTGTGCTTGTGAATGTGGGATGATATAGTGAATTCGGGTCGCTTGGTTTTATTTACAGACTTAAAAAAATCGATTCCTGTTTGTCGCATATACGTTTGAGGTATATGAGGTGAGCTATAACACATTTAACAACGGACGTTTTGATGTTAAACGCGTTTAAAACGCCACTTAAATCACGTTTTCGCCTGTCATCCAAGTTGTCAGCTTTTAATCTTCAACTATTTGAGGAAATATCGATGTGTGCTGCGTGAGTGGCGTCTGTACGTCTTTCTAGATGAGATGTTATTCGAGGACAAGCCTCATTAATCACGTTTGATAGTCCGTTAACAAACCTGCCCGTGAAAGCCGCGTCCGCGCGCACATTCGCGAGGATACACCTGCATGCGCGCCACCGAGGATGCGCACACTTCTCAATTTAACGCGCACTCACGTCGCTTAATATCAAGGTTTATTGAGCGCTGGGTGTCACTGGTTAAATATACTTTTTATCTGAGATCCAATCCAGACCTCCTCGGTCACACCAGGCCACGAAAATGCTGTCAAGGGTATTACATGTCATTTTCACATTTCGAGCGTAGTATTTGTCTTTATGTTTACGTCTAACTAAATGCAAGCAACCTGATATGTGTGTCTTTCTGTCTCTGTCTATGTGCTGATCTGTTTCTCCTCTGTCCTCTATCTGAAACTGCTTCATATCAGGGTTAATGCATGTTATTTCCCTCTGTCCTTCCCCTCCTTCCTCCCTCAGATGGCCAGAATGAGTTTCCTCTCCTTTCTCCTCTTTTGCTTGACTTCGGTTGCCCATGGCAACAAAGGTCAGTCTCCTCCATCCTTTTGAATGTTGATATTGCATTGTGTTGTTGATTAAGTGCGAATGAGTGTATTAATATTTCTGTTCGCAGCTCTGGTACATGTATCAGCCGCTTGATTCATTTCGCTGTATGTTAAAGCGGTTCAGTGTGAAATCTTGCCAGTTTTGTAGGCCTTATATTTAGGATCACAAAAGGTAGGCCAAATCTCAAGGTGACATGGGAAGAGACAACATGACAGGCCTGGTTCACTCTCAAATTAAAGCAGGAGCATCCTTAGCTAAAGCTGCATTCATGCCAGGTTGTAGAAATAGATCAGATTTAAAAACATGCGCCTGCAATGTTAGGTAAACAACTATTGTATATATAGTAAGAAAAGTGGCTATTCATACAATTGCATTCGTGTGGAAACGTCAAATTTTTAAAGGTGTGACCCCAAACCCCGCCCCATCACTACCGCTCAATAGGGGTGAGCAATTTGTACAAAAATTTACGAATGAGATGTTGCAAATTATCCATTAATCAAAAAATTCACAATTGCCATAAGATTGCGTTGGCCAATCACAGACATCTCCATTTGAACATTAATTCACGTAGCTGACACTGATTAAATGTGCATTTAATAGTAATGCAACAAGTGAACATTTATTAATCAAGATAATCGTGAAACTGGTGGTGCAGTGGATAGTGCTGTGGCCTCACAGCAAGAAGGTCACTGGGTCGAGTTCCAGCTGGGTCAGTTGGCATTTCTGTGTAAAGTTTGCATGTTCACTCTGTGTTCAGGTGGGTTTCCCCCACAAATGCGCTATAGGTGAATTGGGTAGGCTAAACTGTCCCTAGTGAAAGAGTGTGTATGGGTGTTTCCCAGTGATGGGTTGCAGCTGGAAGGGCATCCACTGCGTAATAACATATGCTGGATAAGTTGGCGATTCATTCAGCTGTGGCGACCCCAGATTAATAAAGGGACTAAGCCGAAAAGAAAATGAATAAATGGTGAAAAATTAGTTTTAGGCATTATTTAGAACAGTGCTTCTTAACTGGTTTGGCCAGTGCACATTAAATCGTGAAGTTTTTCCCCTCTTTTCATTCAGTTAAGAAATAAATCTAAATTTACATTTATTTAGATTTAAAACCCAAGCAAATTTACTTCACAAAAATGATTGAAATGACTACTGTCCTGGTTTACTTAACATGCACACATAAATATAAAAGAAAATGAATAGTACAGATGAATAAACAGCATAAGGGTTCTAAATAACAGTCTTAAAATAGTTTTTTTGTGATATAAAAAGTAAATTAGTTTAGTTTAATTTAATTTAAAGCTTCATTAATACCATTGGGGGAATTCATTCTGACTTGGTGCTTCACATATAACAAAAATGACACACTTAACACAATAAACACCAACACTTAACATCAAGTACAAAAAACTGAAAGAAAAAAGGAAGAAAAAATAATAATGAAAATAAATAACAATAACATTCATTCATTCAGTTTATTTACTTTTGGGCTTAGACCTTTTGGTAATCTGGGGTCGCCACAGCGAAATGAACCTCTAACTTATCCAGCATATGTTTTATGCAGCGGATGCCCTTTCAGCTGTAACTCATCACTGGGAAACACCCATACACTCCCATTCACACACACACTACGGACAATTTAGCTTACCCAATTCACCTAAAGCGCGTGTCTTTAGACCTGTTGGGGGAAACCGGAGCACCTGGAGGAAACCCACACGAACACGGGGAGAACATACCAACTCCACACAGAGAGGCCAACTGACCCAGCCGAGGTGACCTTCTTGCAGTAAGGCAACTGTGCTAGCCACTGGCCAACCGTGCTGCCCTTTTGTTACACTGTACAACAATAATACTTTATTACTATATTTTTACAGTACTGTGACGGTTGGGTTTAGGGTAATGGTAGATGTAAAAAAAAATTATTATTGGGTAATTTTATAGGGTAATTTAATAAATAACAAATAATACTTGATACAACTACTGTTTTTACATTACTGTGATGGTTGGGTTTGGGGTTGGAGTAGAGATAGACATTAATAAAATGCAAGTAATGGGAAATTTTATAAATAATTTTTGTTAACTTCCAGCTGCAACCGTATCTGATCTAGAAACAACACAAGTATGTCTGTGGTCTGAAGGTATTATAAAGTTGATGAAAAAATAAAGAACGCCTTATTAGGATCTGTTTCTTTGTTCTTTTTTATGTATTATAGAAGTATCGAATCGGGTTTCGGTATCTGTAGATAATAATTTTTATATAAAAAAAAAAAAATTAATCAATCAACATTTATTTCGTAACCGAATTGCTTCATGCACAAAAGTAAATTTATAACGATTTGTGGAACATCTTATTGTCCTTAGACGTTGCCCAAGGGGCATCCACTCAAAATATTTGTTTAAGGGGTGTGTTGTCTAGTATTTTATGTGCCATCCTCAACACCTGC
The DNA here is from genome assembly GCA_903798205.1 of Danio tinwini. Classification (NCBI taxonomy): domain Eukaryota; kingdom Metazoa; phylum Chordata; class Actinopteri; order Cypriniformes; family Danionidae; genus Danio; species Danio tinwini. The sequence continues at coordinate 5,152,652 of CAIGQZ010033112.1, forward strand.
TGTTTATAATAGGATGCAAGACTTAGCAGGGGAACTCTTCATATTTTTCAGCACAAATTAACAACGCCTTAAAGACAATTCCTGTTTTTTCTAGACAGTGAGGAAAACCAGAAAAATTGGTACCATATTTGTTTAAAAATATATAAAATAAATGTAAAATTACGAAAATGGTAAATACACAGCGCCAACATGAACTGTAGGCGAAACGCATGAAAATTGCTCCTGATTAACAGAATCAACATGATGCCTGCATTGCAAATCATTCTCAGCTACTACAAGCAACGTAATTTATTGGTAATTTTTGGTAATTGAATGACTTACTGATTTACAGCATAGCACTGAAGTAGCATGTGGGTAATTTCTTTTGCTCTTTAGTTATAATGAAGTGATAAGTGTACTGGGATCTCAACCCAACAGCTGAGAAATACAGGTTCAGAAATTGAGACTAGAATGAACGAGGGATTTTGGAAAAGTAAAAAACCATAATAGATTTTTTTTTTTCAAAGAAAGAGATCTGTTTCCTCTTTGTCTTGAATCAAGTCGGGCATTCAGACTTACTGATGGGGCTGGGAAGATCAATCCACCAGTAAGAAACAGTGAAACAGAAGGTTCTGGAAAGAGATTTTAATTCCTCTCTCTGATGGTACCATGAGGCGATGCTCATTTACTGACATTGATTTCCTGAACACACTGGCCATCAGAATGGCCATCAGAAGTGTTCAGATTAATCAGAATCCACTGACCGTTGCAGGAGATTTTGTACAATGCTGACTGAGCTCCACACGCGCACAAAACCTCTCATTATAGCATACAGTGCAGAAATAAATCAGACATTCATTGATTATAACATAACTGTGTGAAATTGTGATAAACTGAAGTCAATGACAGTTTTTTTTTGTTAATTATAAAGGAAGCCCATTTTCTAAACTGTACAGTTGAAAGCAAAATTATAAGCCTTCCTCTGAAATTCTGAGTTTTGTTTGTTGGAGAGAATTTACTTCAGCACATATTAAAAATGATTAATTTAATAATAAGTATTACACTTTTAAATGTATGCCTTTAAGTTAAACTTTAGACTTTTATTTCATTATGTTGATGTACTTCCAACTGAAATGGAATATTGAGTAGAGAACCTGGATTTATTTTTTGCACATTATTCTTTTGTCGCAAGCTAAGAGGGGCGTGGTTAAGAATATTGTGGCTGAAGCTGGCAAAATAACATCAACATAAAGACAGACACTCCAAACACAGAAGCAAATGGTCAAAATTGAATTGAAGATTACCAAAACTAAAACATTTTATAAACTAGATGTACTTGCATGGATTAATTGCTCACCTAAATAATAAGAATGTGTGGTAGCAAAATAAACATTGTAAATTAAATAGACAAGTTAGGTTAATTAGGTAAGTCATTGGTAGGCTTACACGCAGTCTGCGCACGATTTTTAGGCCATTGAGTCTATATATTTACTTGTGTGCAAATTTATATTTCTTCAGTTTTTAAATTCATTTCAGTAATTTTATTGACTAATATGAAAATGTTCATATGATTTATTTACAATACAGTTTTTAAAGTAATATTATCTGCCTTTTAGTAGATATATCATATGAGAGACTTTATAAAAGAGATATTATATGAGACTTTGTTTACCAAAAAAGTGGATCTAATTGGATTTGCATTGTAAACATTAAATAAAAGTTAAAAAGGTATTCTTTTTTATTTCATATATCAAGTTTGTTATAATACTTCAAAAATCATCCGCAGATTTCTTACAAAATTCTGTGCAGAAAAAGCAAAAAATGTCAGCAGATTCTGTCTGGCCTGGTCATTGGACAACAGTGGTTTGTTCTGTAGCCAATCGAAGGTGGCTGAAGGAGGTCGCACACCACTGCGCCACACATTTTAGAATTCTGAACATATAGGCTGTCCGCGGTGCCCAACTACGATTCAGGACACAGTTCATGTTTCTGCCGCACCACAGAGCGCCATCTGAATAGTTTCATATGGACCTTTTCATAAGACTGTTATGACACATTTAATGGTCATCACAATCTTAAATCTATGAAAGTTTTTAATATTTAGATTTTTATAAAAAGTATAAACATTTAAATGCATTTATGAATTTATTATATCATCTTTGTGTCAAATTACAAAAAACGAATTACCGCTTATGCGAGGTGTTTCTAATGCAGTGTCCTTCTCTGGCTGCTATCATCAGTCTCACACAATTTTGTCGTTTTTCTGAAAGTCTTGATAACACCATCATGGAGTTTTTCTTTTATTATTATTTTAGCAAATAAGGTTGTAAAAAAATGTTTGTTTACTATGATACTATGATAACTTCCACCACTGAGAAACCCGGAAATGTAAAAGGGGCCATTAAATAACATTGGAACGTGCCGTGAAGTCTCCAGAAGTAAAAAATATAATAGTAAAAAAATAAAAAAAAAATCTGTAAAAAAATCTGTATTCTGCTAAACATCACTTATTTGTTAATACTTGAAAAATAATTAAAATGTTACTAATAATTTTGCCTTCAACTGTATATGACAAATAATGGACTAGAAGTGTCACATCTCGCCACATCTTCCATGCTTTACATTTCTAAAGTGATGTAGCAATCAATGCATGGGACACACATATCCCATAGGTCGGCTAGAGCAGACCTGCAACATGATAAAGAAGGTGAAAGAAATATGAGAATGAATGAAACAACACGCTCAAATATAAGCGTTGGCTCTCAGATGAAATGGCAGATAAATGTAGATTAACTGGTGGAGGAGCAGAGTCTGGAGAAGGATGGAGAAGATGCGCTGTAGGATCTCAGTGAGACAGGAATGAGAGGTCGACGCTTGTCCTTGAAGAAAAGGGTGAAAGCTTATCTATTCTCGTCGCTGCTATTTTTAGAGATGTGGGAAACCGGAGATGCTAGATTTTCTTAATTTACGGCTAATGTTTCTCAGTGTGATCATCATAGACGTGTAGCTCTGCCTTTTCCGAACGCTGCAGTCAGTGTGTGTGTTTGTGTAAGCAGCACGTGTGATAAATGGAGTAAAATGCACAGTGTTGTCTCTCGGCCTGTAATCCGAGGAGTAATCCAGCGCTCTGATGCTCAGATTAATGTTATATGGCTGAGTGAGGGATGAGAGGGAGGAAAGCAGGCGTGGATGGGTGGGTGAGAGAGGGAACGGGAGTGAAATAAATGGCAAAAACGACGGATTGATTTGAAATATTAGAGAGAGGTGGTAGAAACATTTCTACCATTGGGACTGGTGCATTGGGTTAGGGGTCAGTGCTGTGTGCTGTCATATGACCAGAGTTTAAAGCCCTTTTAATAGGCAGGGCTCAATAATAAGGATTAGCAGATATGATTTTTACTGTCCTTGCCAATATTTTACTGGCCTGACCTAAAAAAGATTTTATTTTTAACTAGGCCTGTCACAATTATTGATTTATCATGGTAATTAGATTTAATTGCAGTTAGTTACTATGTTTTGCAGCTTGAATTTTAATCACAATTTGCCTTGCAGTTAAGGAAAACTGTATTATAATGTATGTACTCAAATGTAACTATTAGTACTTTTGCAGTTGAAGTCAGAATTATTAGCCCCCCCCCCCATTTATTTTTTTCCCTAATTTCAGTTTTTTTCAAGACATTTCTAAACATAATAGTTTTAATAACTAATTTCTAATAACTGATTTATTTTATATTTGACATGATGACAGTAAATAATATTTGACTAGATATATATATTTTCAAGACTCTTTTATACAGCTTAAAGTGACATTTTAAGGCTTAACTAGGTTAACTAGGGAGGTTCTGTCTTTGCCATGATGACAGTAAATAATATTTTACTAGATATTTTTCAAGACACTTCTATACAGCTTGAAGTGACATTTAAAGGGTTAACTAGGCAGGTTAGGGTAATTAGGCAAGTTATTGTATAATGATGGTTTGTTCTGTAGAATATCGAAAAAATATATAGCTTAAAGGGGCTGATAATTTTGATCATAAAATGTTTTTTAAAAAAATTTAAAACTGCTTTTATTCAAGCCAAAATAAAACAAATAAGACTTTCTCCAGAACAAAAAATATTATCACATATACTGTGAAAATTTCCTTACACTGTTAAACATCATTTGGGAAATATTTAAAAAAGAGAAAAAATTCAAAGTGGGTTTAATAATTCTGATTTCAACTGTATATATAATACATTTTATTATAATAATATGTTAAAATAATGTGCTTTAAGTGATAATAAAACAAAATTAAATTAGTATTTGAAGTGATATGTTGATATATTAATCAAAAGGGCATGATTTGATTGCCATAGATCTGTTTAAATTACAAATATGTTTAAATATTTACACGATTTTGTTCATTTATACATTTTATTTTTTATATGATTTTGTCATTTTTAAAAATATCACACAAAAATTTTATACAGAAATAAAATACATACAAATACAAATGTCATAATTTCACTACAGTAAATTATTCAATATGAATGTCAAATGAATAATGTTATTTGAAGTAGATTTTGTTGCATTGTCTTCAGTAACTAGTTTGATGCATTCTTAATCTATATGAATAGAGATATTAATTGTTTTAAGATCAATGGATAGTAGTCTATATATTACCAAATATTAGTAAAAGATTTTAAATTATACATCTTATTATACAAATCTATAAATACAACAACAGAAGAAAACAAATGTACATTGCAAAATATTATAGTTTCACGGTTTCCAACATTTACCTGAGTTTTTTTCAGAAATAATTTTGTCACATTTGACAAAACCTCCTGGATGTTAGCCTGTAAAATACTGTAACATCTGAATAACAAATTAGTAAATTGTACAACATAAATTGCAAATTGCATTATTGAAATATGAACAAATTGTATGAAAGTAACATTTTCAGAGGCGACTGAAAGTCCCAAGGCAAGCAGGCTGTTCTAATTTGTTGAGGATTTCTCATTTTCAGGGAGTTTGATGGTAGTTTGCATGCTTGGCTCTTTCTCTGAGTGTTCACAGAGAGCTATCTGTCTGTCTGCATTTGAGTGATAGGCGCAATATACCTCACGGTGCCCGATCAGGCCAAACATCTCTACACCTAATTACTCTGCAAGGCAGCGAGGCTCGATGTGCCGTGCGTGTACAGTATGTGTGTTTGTGTGTGTTGTGTTTGTCCATCACACAGCTTTGGTGGATCCCCATATGGGTATGTTTGTAACTTAATGTGCAAGTGTTATGCATATGTACAGCTGGCCGAACCATTGCACCATCTGCCACTAGCGTATTATGGCACAACTTTTTTTTTTATGTGCTGCAAATTCCTTCGTCTGGGACTGCTTGTGTTTGTCTTTGAACCTTTAGTCACTCACCTTCATACTGTAACTGCGTGTTAAAAATAGTTATGTCAAAGTGAAATGAAATTGCTTTTTGTTCTGAATCACAGACTGTTCTTGTTGCTCTCACGCCTTCTCTTGCTTTTGTGATTTTTCTTTCTCAGCCAATAAGCACAAGCCATGGATCGAGACGGAGTATCAAGGCATCGTTATGGAAAACGACAACACTGTCCTTCTCAACCCGCCTCTGTTCGCCCTGGATAAAGATGCACCGCTGCACTATGCAGGTAAAGAATATGTGTGTTATAGTCTGTCGTCAGTATCGTAGCGTATCTTTTTCATCACCCTGTGTTAGTGCACATTTTGAAGTATCACATAAGAAACAAGTGATGAAAATGCATCATTGTGAAGAAAAAAAATCCTGAATTCACAAAAAAGTGTTTGCACTTTCTCGAGGTGGCTTTAATGTGACTAATGGGAGATGGAAATGCATTTGGTAAATAAACTCTGACTAACATTACACCCACATGACTAATGCTGTCTCCATTATGTTTGGCTTGTTTACTGTTGGTTACTAGGTTATCAATATTTCAGTCAGCCACTGTATACTGTATACAATAACTTAATATAATGCATATAATTTGCATTTGGGATGTTTTTTCAAACTGTTGGAGGTAAGGGTGTGAATCTGGCAGCTTGCACCTAATCCAGTTTACAGATGGTATTAAATCAACACTTACTATGGGTGCAAACGGAATCTGAAATTATTTTGAGATTGTCCAATTTTGAACTTTATAATAGAGGTACACTACCGGTCAAAAGATTGGGGCCATTTTGTTTGGGGTTTTTTATGGGGTTTTTTTATATTTCTGTTCATTAGGCCGCATTTATTAAATGTAAAAAAAAAAGTTAAATATTTATAAAACATTTAAATAACTGCTTATTGTATGTAGTTTCAAATGAAATTATTACTCGAGTAATTTTTTTTACTTTAACCATTAACAATAATAATAATAATGATCATTATTATTAATACTATTATTATTATTAGAGTGATTTCTGAAGGATCATGTGACTCTGAAGACTAGAGTAATGAAGCTGAAAATTCATCTTTAAAAATCACTGGATTAAATGATTAAATGAAATTATAAACTAATTTTAAACAGTTATTTTATAGTGCAATAACATTTTACAATTTTACAATTTCTACTGTATTTTTGAAGAAATAAATGCAGCCTTGGTGAGCAGGAGAAGCTTATTTTAAATCATTTAAAAATCCTACTGACCCCAAACTTTTGACCAGTAGTGTAGCTGAAAATGCATTTGATTGGATTTCTTTTATTGTGTAAACGCTTAATGCCAAACAGTGGGACATGTTGTTGAAGTGCACTAGCCATTATGTTTTGTTCAGTTGAAGAACAGTAAAAAATAAATAAATAAATAAAAAGCAAAAGTTTCTTTAAAAGTTCTTTTACCACTCCTCATTTTAACACAATTCCAATGTAGTTTTATGGCGTTTGGTGCAACAATGAAAGCTCCAGTTTCTGTGTCATTTCATATTGTGTTGTTTTGTGTTCATATGTCAATTCAAACTTATATTGCAATATTAGATTGAAAGAAAAAAAACGCCTATACATTCTCCTACCTCTAGATTTGGTAAAAAAAAAATTATAGAACTGCTCTTCAGTGGATCATGCATCAACAGAGACAGTCATATTTACTCCCAGGGCTGTTTATATCAAAGTTGATATTTAGCCGCACCATGTTGGTGTTTCATAACATTTCATTTTTAGGAGGTGGGTTGTTAGCCCTATGCCCAACGAAACCGGAGCACTCGGAAAAAACCCACTTGAATACAGGGAGAACATGCAAACACCACACAGAAATGCCAACTGACCCAGCCGAGGCTCGAACCAGCGACCTTCTTGTTGTGAGGTGACAGTGCTACCCACTGTGCCACCATGTATCATCCACTATTTGACACAATTTAAATTGTAAAAGCACTATAGAAATAAAGATGACTTGACTTGACTTGACTTGACTTGACTTGACTTGACTTGACTTGA
>CAIGQZ010033112.1:5160079-5170353 GCA_903798205.1 Danio tinwini
TTAACTTAACTTAACTTAACTTAACTTAACTTAACTTAACTTAACTTGTGACTGAGCCTTTAGTCTATATATACAATCTTATACACCTCAAGTGTGAAAAGGAAGCAATCATTGTGCATGTGATATTACTGCAGTAGTTTCATCTTTATCTGTTATAGTGTTGTTCTGGTGAATAATTCAATGAAGCTGTGTCACATCAGTAAAATTTCACAGGCATAATTGGTTTGTTGTCAATAGTGTAGCGATGTATGAAGCACAGTTCATGGAAAGTTCACTTTCACACCAAGCAACGTCCTGTTGGTCAGCTTAGTAAATCTGTGTGACACTTTTGAAATCATTGCAAAATCTGCTTAGGTAAATCTTTTGAGTTCTGCAAGTAAAAATCAGCCGCAAAATAAAATAAAGATTTGACATTTGTTGTGATTATCTATATCCACCGGTTTGAATATTTTAATTGTAAAATTTTTTATTTAAAAATGTGACTCCATCTTTGGTCAGCAAACATAACCTCTTATGTCTGCAGTGTGAAAACCGAACACTATTTGTGCGTTGAATATTACTAGTGCATTACTAATTGACATGGTTGGTGAAATGCTTGGTGTCAGGGTTATTTTGAAGAAGAGGGGGCAATTTTGGAGCTTCTAGCAGCTAGTTTAGTACTGCGATGAGTAATTATATGTTATGTTTACACAAATTACACGAATTACACAGGGATTAAAGTTGACAGACATTCCCCCTCTGCAGGCTGAGCTAACATTCACAGCGCCGTGTCATGTGTGACAGCACTTCCTCAACACGGACAAGTGTTTACTTCCAGAAGAGCACTCAGCGGCCCTTTTCACTTCATTTCACACATTAATGTTGCTTTTTCCATTTGGTTAGAAAATGGCTCTTTAAATTAGGATGCTGTACAAAAGGTTGTCACGCAAAATTGTGCTCAGATATAAAACAGTCAATTCTGAAAAAGCTGGGATGTCTTGTAAAATGTGGCATTAATAATATGTCATTTATTAATTCTCCTAAAAATATATTTCCATGTGCATTTTTCAATTTCAAAGTTTTCAATAGCCAGATTCCCCCTAATGAGCAATGCATGCACACCAGCATGCTCTCAAAAGTCTAAAAAACTTTTAAAGATCAGTTTAGTGAAATATCCTGTTGTCCAGATTTCTATGCAAACCAATGTCTCAGTAATACAAGTAAACTACATTTACAAATAGAATGCTTTCCACTGAGTATGTTTGCATGGACACCAATAATCAATCATTTTAATGCAATTAAATTAGGGATGCTCATTTCGGTTAATTTTGCCAACCAACAACCGCCGCTCGTTAACCGAATATTACCGGTTAACTGGTCAGTGTAATATTAAATTATTATTTAATTAAAAAAATAATTGACGTGTCTATTTTTTGTCTGACACATTAAATATTGCATTTTAAAATACTGATTTATTTTAACATGCAAACATATTAACAACAGAACATAACAACAGAACATCTTCAGGCACCCGCAGTGTTTCCATCAGCATAGAAAAAAAGAATAAACTAAATAAAAAGAATAAAATAAATAGTCCTGCTCTAGATATTTTTCACTTAAATTACAAATTTAGATTACAAAACCAAAACACTGACTAATCTTTTTTTAAGAACCAGCTGTAATTTTCTAAATAGAAATAAAGGTTGGTTGGTTGGTTGTAAACTAAATCATCAATAGCCTATTTGTTGAGTTTATAATGCAGATCCAGGACAGAGGCAATCAGCATCAGAGCTGGTTTAGCATCAGCTCGTCTGTGTCAAACTGTGACCAGCAAAATCCTTGTTTCTTCTTGCTTCTTTGGTAAAACATGTCTGTAAGTACTTGTGGTTGCACGTGCTATCGTACCGCCAGTTAACAAATATGTTGCCCATCAGGGGCCAATCACGCCTTTCCATTACAAAAACACAAGACACACCACACTGTCTTTTTGTTGACAAGAAAAAAAGAAGCGCAGTGCGCCTTTATTGTCATTAGGAAACAACTGAGTCAGCTGGTCTATTGTGCGTGAGTGTTGCTGTCAGTGTTGTTATAATTGTTATATTCAATAATATTGATATTCAAGACTTGTGAAGTCATACAGCTCTGGACAGCTTGAAACAGTGACCACTAGTCTCTCCTCCATCTTTAAAAGTTCTTCATAGTCGTCTTGACAACACAAACACTGCAGTCACCTCAACAGAATCCCTGCCTCTGCTTTCATTTGATTAAAGAACTGTTGTTACACCCTTTTTCCGCTCAGGGTTGACTTTTATTTAAACTGCAAGCACACAGCGTGCAACGGCAAAAACGTGAATAAAAAGCAGCGCGCAAAAAAACTTGTGCCTGTTAGTAAAAAGATGCGCCTCTCAATGCAAAATGCGCGTTTGCTGTGATTGGCCCCTTATGCAGCCAAACTTTAAAAATATATATAAAATAATATTTTCATTTATAATATATATTCATTTAACTGATACCATTAATCGGTTAAAAATGCACCCTTTTGGTAAATGGTTAATCGATTATTTTGAGCATCCCTAGATTAAGACAATACTCTGATTAAGACAGCGATTAACAACAGCGATTTTTGATTTATTTAATCCAATACAGGTCATAATCAAACTAAATAGAAATCAAATTAAGACATTTTGCCGATTTTAGTCCTGTTATTGAAGTGCAGTACAGACATGTAAACACTGCAATCAAACTATTACCATTATGCAGGATTTTCGCCGCATTTTGTGACAGGATAGTCAACACACACGGCTGTTTGACAATATTTTCTGCATCTGTTAAATCAGTGAAGGACCACAAACACCTGCATCTTGAAATGCTGAAGTTTTTTTGGCCCCTACGATGTGCAGTGCTAAATTCCATTAAAACAACACTCTTCCAGCAGTTCATATTAGCATCCTATATCTCGTTTGTCATGGGGTCATGCATGAAATGTTCCTGAATGACAGTGAAAGTGCCAAACTGCAGTTAAAGTTGACAAAATAAGAATTAAACACCCAAAATTACATGAAACTCTGGAGAAATCTGGAGAGCGCACTGACGCAATGACATTAATCGAACTATGTGCTTAACAATGTAAAACGGGATCATAAAATAGGAACATTCAAAAAGCAACTCATGTAAACACCTTAATCATATTATTGTCTTATTCAGATTAAAGCAATACATTTGATTACTGATGTTTATGTAAACGTAGTCACTGTTGGCTTGCTTGGTTGGAGCTGGTGGAGCTGCTCTTCAGTAGATTGTCATTCAGCAGTGACATTTCTATTACACTAAACTGAATCAGTTTTAATTTAGCTAGATCTACACCAGTATTCTACTCTGCATCCTAACTGATATACTGGAACTTTTTACAATCTGAAATGTTTTGGCTTTTTATTCTTTTTTCTTCATCTATGTTATGCTGCTTTGACACAATCTATTCTATATTGTAAAAGCGCTATGGAAATAAAGATAACTTAATAACTTGACAGGATTTTATTAATAAACTTTTTTTTTGCTTATGTAACTTTTAATATATTGATTATTTAATATTTTATATTTGGTGTCATATTAAATGAGTTGTTAAAAACTGAACGACTCATATGTTTTCCTTTCGAGATGCAGCATTTTGACTGTAGAACCTTTCATTTTCTGCTGCCTGAGATGAGAAAACATTTTCACACTTCTCTTGGTTAGGAAATCAAAATCATCTGAGATATTTCCTGTTCTCTTACTGCAGAATGAGCAGTCTGAATGTACTTCAATCTCGGGTGTCCCTAGAGAGATCAAACACACTGCAGGTTTAGAAAACACATACAAAAAAAAAACATTAACAAATTGGGAAAATATCTTCATCAGTTTAACAACACATGCAAATACAAAATCTCTCAACACATGCAAATACAGAAACATGCCTCAAATAGCACACACCACAACTAAAATGTGTCGGAGACCCAACACAACATGTTCAGAGTCTGTAGTGTTGAGATCTAAGGGAAGGAGTTTTTTTTTTGTCTGTTTTTTTTTTTACATGCAGGTCACATAGTTCCTTGTTGTTTGTTGATTTTTATCCTTACTAATCTGATAAATTGCACAATTAACATTAAATTAACCCCTGAGACATTTTTGTTGTCATCTGTGCTATTTGCAGTGCATTTCTGTTGTGACAATGTGCATGCACTTGTGTTGTCAAATTGATAAAGATCTGAGATTTAAATCAGAGTAAGGGGTAAAAATCTATGGAGCTAGATCAGTCTCAAAAATAATACATTTATGAAATAAAATTCATACATCCACAGCACAAATCACATTTACAAAATCAAATATGTAAATTCAAAACACAATTCATAAATACAACACACAACTTGTGAATTCATAAGTAAAAACCATAAATATTTTCACCAAATGAATTGGATTTGTGTATTTACGAATTGCGTTTTGAATTACGAATTTGAATTGTGTTTTGAATTTATTAACCGGATTTGTCTATTTACGAATTGTGTTTTGAATTTACGAACCAGATTTGTGTATTTACGAATTGTGTTTTGAATTTACAAATCGGATTTGTTTATTTATGAGTCATGCTTTAAATTTACAAATTGGATTTTCGTATTTATGAATCGTGTTTTGAATTTACAAATTAGATTTTTTATTTACAAACTTTGTTTTGAACTTACGAATTGGATTTGTAAATGTGAATTGTGTTGTAAATGTTTCAACTATATTTGTAAATGTTTTATTTCTGAGACTGATCTGGCTCCATAGAAATCTATCTGTCATTTATGCTTAAGCTGTTTATGACCTTACTCATTTTAGGAAGACTAGTTAACTTGTTTACATGACCACATGCATTATTGACTTATTAATAATGCACTTATCCTGCATGTAAATGCACTCATTGTTTAATTATTTGAGAATTGAGGTTTCCCAGTGTTGGGTTGCGGCTGGAAAGGCATCCGTTGCATAAAACATATGCTGGATAAGTTGGCAGTGTATTCCGCTGTGGCGACCCCTGATTAATAAAGGGACTAAGCCGAAAAGAAAATGAATAAATAAGAATTAAGCATACTTCTTTTTACGTATAACAAAAGCGTATAAATTATCATTGCTTGACATTGCAGCCCACCATTATCAAGTGAACTTAATGGCCCTTGCTAACTATAACCTAATGAAACAAACACAAATAAACAAATTGTAAGAACAATTGCATCCTTTTAATTGCAGTTTTGATATGAGTCTAGCTTTGTATTCCCTAAGGTCATAAAGCAGTCTGGCAAAAAAAGCCCACTTTTTGCCCACTATTTCTGGGATATTCCCTTCATATATAAAACTAATAAATTTCTTCTAAAACTAATAAAATCTTCTAAAGCTGTGATTCTGTGAAAGGACACCTGTAAGCACCTAAAGTTATATCCAAAAACATAGAAGGCTGTATGCCATGATCACTACATTGTTCAAATACAGAGAAAAGCACAATTGTTGCTATCTGTTTACAGAAAGGGGTGCAAGGACGGCTGAGTCCATAGCTTGCTTGGAGGTGGGCTCTTGTAAAGAATTAGCTGATTACGTATAAACCAGCATGAAGTTCAAATAGGCCAATTATAGCACATAAACACACTCAGACATTTGATAAAAAAACAAGCTGCATGTTTTCTTTTCAACATGTCTGAGCTGGCAGACATAGCCGAAACCAAAAAAAAAAAAGTTACAATTTAATCTGATGTCACAATAATTTTGGCTCAATCATGACAACCTTTTAATGATCGGTTGCACATATTTCAATAGGAGATACATCTGGACTGCAGTCAAGCATATTCACGTTGTGCCTACAAACCATGCTAACACGTGCACAACCAGACTTGATCTATCAACATAGGCAAATGCAGTCATTCAAATGTTGACAGACAATGTTTTTTTGCTTTCAGGGGAGATCTGTGGGTTTAGGGTTCATAATGGACCAGGTGGTTCTGGTTCGGCACAGTTTGAGGCAGTGGTGCTGGATCGCTCCACTGGGGAAGGTCTGGTTCGATCCAAAGAGCCTTTGGACTGTGAAAGCCAGAAGGAGCACAGCTTCACCATCCAGGCGTATGACTGCGGTGAAGGTCCTGACGGCACCAACAGCAAGAAATCCCACAAGTAAATCTCTGCATAATTTTCTGTGGAGCATCATATTTTGACTTCTGAATTCCAATATTAACCTCTTTTTTTTTTCTCCAGGGCCACCGTGCATGTTCGTGTCAATGACGTGAATGAGTTTTCTCCTGTGTTTGTGGAGCGTCGGTACGAAGCGTCGGTGCCCGAGGGTCGTCTGTTTGATCGTATCGTGCGAGTGGAAGCTGTAGATGCTGACTGCTCTCCTCAATACAGCCAGATCTGCTTCTATGACATCATCACACCCAACGTCCCGTTCACCATTGATAATGACGGTGAGAATTACAACTAATAGCATTCATAATATACAAAGTACACATTTCATATGATGGTTTCCTGATGAAAATAAGTCAATTCCAAAATAATAATATTAATAAGAATAATACATTTTGTTTAAAGCGCCTTTCAAGAAACCCAAGGTCACTGTACAACATAAATATACACAATTTAGTAATTTAAAATTGCACAACATATACACAATTTAATAATTAAAAAATAAACTGACAGTATAAAAATAAAGATGATAAAATACAAGGAAATGATACAGAATGTAGTATGCAGAAAGAGTAAAGAGTAAGTTATTTTGAACAGATGAGTTTTAAGTCTGGATTTAAACAGAGGCAGTTAATATTGCGGATGTCAGGAGGAAGAGAATTTCAGAGTTTGGGAGAAGAGCGACTGAAAGCTCTGCTCCCCATTGTGCTGAAACGGGCAGAGTGTACAGAGAGGTGAATGGAGGAGGAGGAGGATTTGCCTGCAGTGTGAACGGAGAGAGCTGAAATGATTGGTGATATGGAGGAGATCAGACAAGTAAGGTGGTGCAAGGTTATGGATGGCCTTGAATGTATGCAGGATGACTGGGCATACAAAAATACAGATTTTAGAATGTAATGTTTAACACATTTGTCAGATGAAATTAGTGTGAAGTAATAATATCATGCATTTCATTAATATTACATCTTGAATATTTTATTATTTTATAAGAAATTAATTCACTTTTTTACACTCAGTATTGATCTATGCTTTAATGTAGTGTGTAAAAGTTTGATGCGTTCAAACTAATGTCAATTTAATCTCCAGGCTGAAGATTCATTTTAGGATGAATGAAAGGTTTCACCTGAAGCTTTCATACAGGATTTGATTAAAGCTGTGAGGTTGAGGCATTCACTCTAGCTGCGCAATAAAAAAAAGAACTGAATTGAAAAATGTAATTATTAAAATGCGTGAAGAACATTATTTCACTGAAGTCTGAAAGTGAAGGCTGTTTGTTCAACTCTGTGGAAGCTACCAACATATTTTAAACAAAAAAGGAATGGATAAAAAATGTGTATCTTTTACCTTTGTGCCATCACAGACCTGTGTGACCTTTTTTTTTTTTGTTGAACAAAAAAAAATCTGTTTTTTTCCAAATCATCTTCTCTTGTGTTTTGCAGAGTGACTAAATTAGTACAAAAGTAATTTAACACCATATTATAAGGTTGCTTTTTGGGGTGGATTGAATTATTATTTTATTTTAATCCATACATAAATTTATTTTTCTGCTTAGTCCCTTTATTAATCAGGGGTCGCCACAGCGGAATGAACCACCAACTTATCCAGCACATGTTTTACGCAGTGGATGCCCTTTCAGTCGCCACCCAACACTGGGAAACACCCACACACTCTTGCACACTCTCACGTACACCACGGCTGATCCAGTTTATTAAATTCACCTGTACCGCAAGTCTTTGGACTGTGGGGGAAACCGGAGCACCCGGAGGAAACCAACGCGAACACGGGGAGAACATACACAGAAAAACTCCACACAGAAACACCAACTGCTGGTGCTTGAACCAGTGACACTGCGCCACCGTGCTTCCCTATTTTAATTCAGATAGTTCTAATATATGTTTCTATATAAAAGGGAAAACTGTTCAACATTATTAAACTGATAGTTCATTCTGAATATTATTTTTGTCGTATGAGTAAATATTTGGCAACAGCAAAAAAATACACTATATAGGAAAGTTATAGAAGCTTTATTTTATTCCAAAATCATTGGAATTAAGGTTGCACAATATTGGAAAAATTTAATTTTGTAATTTTTTTTTTTTTGCGATATATATTGCGATATGAATACAATTTCACCATATGACTTAATATCTCTATTTGGAAAGAACTTCTAATGTTAGATCAATTGGGATGATTCTGCAGTGCAATGCATTTCCATAAAATCTAATAAACAATCTCTAAAATTTTGGAGTCCCCCTACACATTTTCGTTGTATCTAAAAATACAATCAAGAAAAATAAATAATTGAAATAAAGTGTATTCAAGTACAGTAACTATATTATAAAAAAATTCATTAACATTAATCATAGTTAAGGTCACAAATGGCATAATTTATTATAGCTGAATGCTTGTATAATCATTATGCAATCACAGGCAAAAACTCATGCAAAATGATAAACTATAACACAAACTCAACATTGCATATATCCTGTGATGTTCTAATTGTGAATGGTCACATTGCGATGTCAATGATGAAACGATATATTGTGCAGCCTTAATTGGAAGATTAAGTAAAGGACATGTTCCTTAAATATATTTTGTAAATTCATGCATCATACTGCTATGTGATACATTGAGTGTATGCTTTACTAAAAAGATAGATATTTAATCTAGTTTTAAACTGCGAGAGTGTGTCTGAGCTTCGGACAATATCAGGAAGGCTATTCCAGAGTTTAGGAGCCATAAATGAGAAGGCTCGACCTCCTTTACTCGACTTTGCTATTTTAGGACTTTGCTATTCTGGGTTGCCTATCTTAACAAACCATAGGTTAAGGGACAACTTGTTTATTCTGATATTTCAAACAATGTTGCCTGGGAAATAGTTAAGGAAACCCAATGACTTCAATAATAGAAAAAAACGTCATCAGTTTGGTTACATTGTTTTGAAGAACAGAAAAACAAGACTTGTATTGGTTTGGAACAAGTAGAAGACAAAAAAAACAGAAATGTCCCTTGTTTTGAACGATACATTTAATATTTTGTAAAATTATGAAAGTGACAGTAGCATTACTTTGAGAATTGCTTGTTTTTAAGACACAGTCAATTAATGCTGTTGATTTTTTAGGTCTTAAAATTGTTCAATACTTCTGATACATTCTCCTCAATAATATTGTTTTATAATGTTACAATCCTTCTTGTGAACATTATTTATTTATTTATTTATTTTACAGTTATAAGTGTTAGTGTTAAGGTTATTGCATACTGAATCCAAAATTTCCGTCCTTAATTTTTGCTCGTTAAAAATAAATTCGACCACATATTGTGTCCGTGATATTGACATACTGTCTCCGAAATTTTCCGAAAGATTTTTTTTTTCAATTTTTTGCATCCAAAAAAGCAATGACAACTCTATAATAAATTTATGACAAACACAGTGCATAAAATAAAGACAGCACTGATTTTCTGAAATAAACTTTGCATTTGGGGATAGCCCAGCTTTTAGATAATGAGCTGAACTCTACTTTCTCTCTATGCAGTATTGGATGAACACAATTGGTAGCCTATTCCTCTTTCTTTTTCTACTTTGGAGAAGAGAACAAAGTATTACCACCTGAATTGACTCTGAATGGTTTTGGATTTTTTCATATTGTATTAATCAATACGCATCAGACTCGGTGTGCAAGGCTTGTTTACATGACAATTTTTTTGTATATGAATACGAAAAAAATGCATACGAAAATTTCGGACTTCAGTGTGCAAAGACCTTTATAGGGTTATAAAAAATTCTCAATATTAAGAATAAGGTATTGTGTTCTGACCAGCTCAGGTGGGCCTAAAGGATAGTCATCTGTCCTGGTCATTCACTGCTGATCAGGACACACATTGACAGGCCCAGGGAAAGGTGATCAATAGCCGACATTTTGTAACATGACAAATGCTGACGAAGGAGCTGCCCGGTGGAAAGAAACTGAAACAAGGGAGAAAGATGTAATGAGGAGCGAGGTCCTTCTTTTGGTCATGACTCTGCAGAATTTTCTGCTGTAGTGTGTGCGTGCGTGAGTGTGTGTGTGCGTGTGTGTGTGTGTGTGTGTGTGTGTGTGTGTGTGTGTGTGTGTGTG
>CAIGQZ010033112.1:5170363-5188169 GCA_903798205.1 Danio tinwini
GTGTGTGTGTGTGTGTGTGTGTGTGTGTGTGTGTGTGTGTGTGTGTGGTTTGCTGTGGTGATTTGGGTCAGGCTGAGCCAGACACTGCTGAGTGAATATCCTTTTATTTATTGTGCCACTTCAATATGGTTCTTTTACTCTCTCTCTCTCTCTCTCTCTCTCTCTCTCTCTCTCTCTCTCTCTCTTTTCTCCAGTCCACTCCTGCCTTTCACACGTCCTTGTCATCTTTTTTATTGCATTGTTTGTTTTTTGCTCTCATTTCGAGCTACTTTTGCTTTCTTCATCATATGCTCAGTGTCCCTGATGGTGTTCAATTTGTTATATCTCCAGTCCGAGATATTTTTGTTCTTCACCAAAGTCTTTTGGCTTTTATGATTTTTATTGATGCCTGTGCTTATTTTTCTTATCAAATAAACTTCTGTGTATCTCTTAAACATTCAGGGAACATAAAGAACACTGAGCCACTGGACTCCAAACGGCAGCGTGTGCACAGTTTCTGGGTCACAGCATTTGACTGTGGGAAGAATCGAGCTCAGGCTGATGCTCAGGTCATAGTCACCATCAAACCTTCCTGCAAACCAGGCTGGATCGGTAATTACTTTTACTGTAGTAATACTTTTACTGTAATAATAATAAAATCAACGTTTTTTTATTATCATTATAATTAAAATAGTTATATTAATTATTATGATAATAAAAATTATTTATTTAATAATAATTTTTATAATTTCATTACTATTACATTTGTATTAATGTATGTAAATGGTTTATAATTATTATAAACATTTAAGAATATTTTAAGTATTTTAATACTCTAATAAATTGAAGAATACTTAAAAAATTACATTTTAGTTTTAAGACTTAGATTTGTTCTTCGACAGACTCTTATGTTTCCATTTATTTGATTAAAAATACAGTAAAAAATATAATACAATTATTAAAAATATTAATTATAGTACAGTAAAATACTGTATTTAAATGACATACAATATTGCTAATAATATAAATCTAGCAACAATGTTACATTTTGGCAACCAGATTTTTTAACTTTTCATTGGTTGTGTTTAACATTTTATACTTTTAAAACGATTAAAAAGAAGAAATGATAATAATCATAATAATAGTAATAATAATGATTTTAATAAATTATTAATTATTAATTATTGTTAATATTTAAAAATATAATAATAATATTTCAATATTATTTATGAGTATACAAAATAAATGAATATGTAAATAAATACAATTTAAAAAATCTGTTTTCTTTTTTGGTTAATGCATTTTATTAAATGTTACAACAGTCTTCAAAGTTACATGATCCTTCAGTAATCACTCCAGTATTAGCTGCTTTGTTGTAATTCTTATTTTGGAGATAATAAGAAATATTATGATTAGAACAGTTAAATTATTATAATATTTTTGTCAAAGATATTTGTATAACATTTTTAAAAGATTATTTATTGAATAAAAAGTGTATGTTTTAACATTTATTTGAAATAAAAACCCTATGTAATTATATGTGTTTACTGTCACTTTTGATCAATTTAATACATTCTGAATAAAAGTGAAAAGTGATAATAAAAAAAATCATTTTGAACCCAAACATGTGAATGCTATTGTATGTTATTTTATTATCACGTCTGTTTTTGAATCACAGGATGGACAAAGCGCATTGAGTACACTCCTGGCTCCGGCAGTATCCCTCTGTTCCCGAACCTGCACCTGGAGACCTGTGAGGAAACAGTCTGGAACATCCAGGCCACGGTTGAGCTTCAGACCAGTCACATCGGCAAGGGCTGTGATAGAGACAGCTACTCCGACCGCTCTGTGCGCAGACTCTGTGGTATGTTTACCAGCAGCTCTTTTCATTTCTGATTGGCCAAAAGTGTTAATTTTGTCCATAAATTGTCTTTGATGAAGGCAGATCCTCATTCATTAGGATTAGAGATGATTAGCGGACTGAAAATTGAGGACTTTGAGTTTATCTGTTGTGCTTTCTGTCGCCCAACTGTTCATCTCAATTAGAGCAGATGGGAAAATGTCCTAAATCATTCTGTTTGTCCCAGATTAACTGCAGGATCCAGATCTGCTCAAATTAGGCTCTGCTCAATAATTCAGGCTGATCTTGCTTGACCTGTAATCAAATCATCAGTTTTGTAGACTTTTAAAGGTGTCCTGACATGTGAAATCAAAGTTGCCTTGATCTTTTGACAAAATAAGAGCTATTTGTTCTATTAAATTATTCTGCAGGTTTTAACTCTTAAAACATCTTCCTTATTATAAACCAAACAGTTGACTTGAACCATTTTTGAATCTTTTTAGCTGATTTCTGTTTCTGGTGGGGTCAGAACTTAGCTTAGCTTTCTTAAACTTAGTTTAGCACAATGAATTGAATTAGCCATTACCACCCTCATTCAAAAATTTCAAAAAAAGATTTTGATAATTCTATGATTTAAAGTTTAAAAACAAAAAACTGTCTGAATGGATTATAAAAATAGTCAAAAAAGGTTTGACATCAAAAAGTCAACTGTTTAACTGCAGGAGACTTGTAAAATGAACCATCGTGTTCCATTAATAAAGCTGTAAAAACACGTGACTTTTTAAGGACAGTATCATATGGATTATTTAATCATTCATGCTGTTCAATGAACGCAAACTGTCGTAGATTATTAAAGACACAAACCCGTCACTGCACGACAGCTGCACCTTCAGCAAACTTCCTAATTCCTGCAGCACGAGGACTTTATAAGCGTCAAAAGTGGCTGATCTGTTCGGCGAAATATATAACTAACTAAAGAAATCTCCACTGTGCTGAGCGAGATCGCTTCTCTTCCTAAACTGAACAGCGCGTCATCAATGACATAAGTGTGCCCAGGCCCGAATGTAATGTGAGTGCGGGCCATCGGGGGAGACGGGAGGGGGGACAATCGTGCTTTGGCCCGGTTCAACGCAACTGTACATAGTGTGAGTACGCCCTGAGAGGAAACGGTTTAAATAAAATTATTGTTGTTTTATGTGCACAAAAATTGTATTGTCTTTGATTCATAAGATTTTGAGTGAACCACTGAAGTCAAATGACTGTTTTGAAGATGTTTTTTGGACTTTGAACTATTTGGGAACATTGCTGTCTATCGGGGATTAGGGAGCTCTCAGATTTAATCAAAAATATCTTAATTAAATCTAATATACCTTGATCATATGCATGCAAATATGCCAGACCTTAAACGCAAACTCATGTAAAAGGTTTAGCATTTTACTGCATTTGGTGAACTCTGACTTGCCTATTCATGTCACATGAATGTGTGAGGCCAACAGAAGAAAAAAATCGTGACTTCTCGGTACAGAAATTTATATCATGGTGGAATTGCTCCTTTTAGCAGTGTCGCATCATCTTATTCAGTCCTGCCCCTTTTCACAGCATTGTCCAAATAAAATTCATATCCTACAAGCCTAGTGTGACTGCAGCTTTCTCATACAATAGTGAGATGGGTTGACAGTGTTTCCTATGCAATGATTTGAGCCAATCAAAAGCATCCATTTACTGTCAAGCTTTAAAGAACCTGCCCCCTTAACAACTGACTTTTTCACCAAGAAGATTAAGATGAGGGTTAAAAATTTAGTTTTGCTGCTTTTGTATTTGTTTTAAGTTAAGAAAAACTTCAATAACATTATAAGTGAACCTCATGGAACATTTTAAAGTAATTGTAAAAATTCATAACATGACCCCTTTCATTTTTGCAGGTGCAGTGAGAGGTGAAGTGGACCTCCTGCCACCACCGTCTCCTGCAACCAACTGGACGGCTGCGCTGCCAACTCTGCCCTCCTCCGACTCTTCACTAGTGTTTTCCTTCAATGGCTCCTCTCATGTTGCTGTAGTGCCTGATTCAGTGGCTTCAGCAGTGTCCGGCGATCACTTCACCTTGCAGCTGTGGATGAGAAGAGGAGGAGCCAGCACTCAGCCACCAGCCAATCAGGCGAGAGGAACCCGCAAAGAGGAGGAGACTATTGTCTGCAGCACTGTAAAGAACGGTCAGTGAGTCTATAGTTTGGCAACATATGAAGATTTCAGTATTCAGTGCCAATGCCAAAAAAGTGTTATTCTATTCGGAAGTTTCAGGTCTGTAGGTTTTTTAAATCCTATACAGACCTGTCAACCCTCATGTTTTTGCCAGGATTCTCCCTTGTTTACCATTCTATCACGTTATCATCCCATTTAAGTATTTTCCTATATCCATCCATCCATCCATCCTTCCATCCATCCACCAATCCATCCATCCATCCATCCATCCATCCATCCACCCATCCACCCATCCATCCTTCCATCCATCCACCAATCCATCCATCCATCCACCCATCCATCCACCCACCCATCCATCCATCCATTCATCCATCCACCCATCTATTAATCCATCCAATTCATATTTTTAAAAGGAATCTATATATTATATTTGTACATATACATTAGATCAAAACAAAAATAAAAAACAAAACAAAATAACTTACAATAACGGTCTAAAAACTGGTACACTCAAATTTATATGTTATAGAAAAATATTAAATACAAATTTAAAGAAGAGGGGAAAACCAAAAGAAGCACAAAAAAAAGGAAAAATTTAGTTGAAATTTTGTAGGTTGTAATTTTTTTATTTGCAATATTTTGCTTAAATTTAATTGTATTATCTTTTAATTTCTAAATATGTTTGCCAACTAAAATATTATTTTAATAAATATATCTGTTTAATAAATCTGTTTTGTTTAAATGCACTAAAATACATTGCCTATATTCGCTGAGAAATGGATAAAACTATTTATTTTCAAAAAGGGGTGTAGTCAATTATGCTGAGCACTTTACGTATTCTAAAATTTGAAGCTAATTTAGGAAGGAAGGGGTGGTATTTTTACATCCCAATGTTGACAGGTATGCATATATTTGCATATACAGTAAAAGCAGTAATATTAGAAATATTATTACCATTTAAAATAAATTTTTTCAGTGTTAATGTATTTTAAAGTTTTATTTATTCATCTAATGTCAAAGCATCTTTAGCAGTCATTTACTTCAGTTTAAAGTGTCACATGGTCCTTCAGAAGCAATGTTCATTTGCTGATTTGGTTCTTTGAGAAATGAAATGATAAGAATTATCACAGTTTGAAATATAAATCCAAATTTTGTATTTCAATTATATAGTTTGAATAAATACTTTTGAATTCCAAAGATATAAATCATACAAATGTTTTTGTGGAGTATTTTTTATAATAGTTATGAATTTGAAATGTTTAGGTATTTAATCAAACTATATATTTAAAATACCACATTTGTATTTTTTTAAAACATTGTAATGTCAGGAAAAATGTTAGAGACCCCAAATATTTGCTTTCCCACCATACATTAGAATATATCCTGTTTAATTTATTTCTCAGCAAAATATTTTTACAATAATACATTATTAACATGATTTTACTATTAAAATTTTACAGTGCAATGATAGATTGTTTACCAAAAAATCTTGTCAAGCATATTTAGAACAGGAATAGTTTCATAACATTAAAACTCTATTAAAGGATAACAGTGCAGACCCAAATTGTAGACATATATATACTTTGCCATCATCTGTTAAACCACTAGGTTTAACCAATTTGTCAGCAAAACGTTTTTGTTTGTAAAATATAAATTTATTACAACCTCTTCTTTTTGGTGCATTTTAATATTTAGAGGTCACTATAGATGTAGCTTTATTTTTTTACATTAAAATAGTTCTTACAGTGAATAAAGAAGGATCATTTCAACAACATTCTGACATTTTATTTTCACAAAGAACTTTGAAACAATAGACTACACCCTTTACTTAAATTCTAAATGTTTTCTATTTATATAAAACTACTTTGTAAATTTAATTTGATACAGACACCAAATTCGGACATCTTGTCTTTGACCCATTTACTGTACATTTAATACCTCACAAAGAAGCATTTCTGAGCATGAATCCAATACCAGTTCAGTAGTCAGTGTTAAGTCACAATGTTAAGTACTTAAACAGTGTTGTGAAACTAAACTAAACAGTGTCGTGATCTCATTTCCAGACGACTCGTACTCTCACTACTCTCTATCTGTTCATGGCTGTCGTCTGTCTCTCTTCTACTGGCCGGATGTGTCCGCCGCCAGACCCGTCAAATTCCTGTGGAAACTGGAGCAGGTAAACGAACCATGACAGCACATTTTGGCTGCTTGACTTCTGTCACACACAATCTGCCTGTCAGGATCTGATAGTCTTGTTTTGCATCGCATAAGTACATGTGGATGTTTTCGAGCTGAGCTGAGTTTTGTCCTGCGACTCTGACAGGTGTGTGACAGCGAGTGGCATCATCTGTCTCTGAGTGTCCAGTTCCCCTCTGTCACTCTCTATGTGGATGGTGTAACGTTTGACCCCGCTCTCATCCACGACAACGGAGCCATTCCCAACCCCGCACCACACCAGCGGCTGGTCATCGGAGCCTGTTGGGGTAATTTTATGATCAGAAAGAAACCAATGAGCGCACATCTTAGAAAATCTTGAAGGCAGGTGCTCGATTAAGCCAAACAAAATAAAGACAGAAGTGAACAGAATCGACACACTACCACTTTATGTGTCAAAAGACAATTTACTTAGACAACATTTCAACATACAAGGTCTTCATCCCTGTGACCCACACAGGAAATACAAGAGAAATTATATAGTCTATTTTAAATCACTACCTCCCTAGGCTACAGATAATTCTGTGATAAAGCAAATAAATATTTTCAATATGTTTTAAAAATGTCCTGTTTTTAACTTTTAAAAGGGGGGAAATCTAAATCTGCATTGTAATCCAACAATACTTGTGAAACTAGGCATTTGGCCATTAGAAATTAAGATTGGTGCGTCACTGCTCATATGTGTGACAAATGTTGAGATGGTGTGGGGATATCAGCAGTAGTTGGAGCAGAAATCTGTAGTCATGTTCTTTTCCGAGACTCTGTGTGTTTCTGCTATTAATAGACTCATGTATTATTCAGCTAAACAGAAGTGTTCTTACACACTCTGGCACTCATTTAGTACGTGTGTGTGGTAAAAAGATGGCCAAGCTTTCAGTCTCCTGCTGTTCTGCTATCTGGGTCACCTAGTCTGTGCTAATCATCGCTTAAATGATGGTTGACACTAGGCTGGGGATTTAAGTAAGAGTTCACATAATAATGACAAATCTGCCATTATTTGCCCACATTTGTGTCATTTTAAACTGCAGACTGTAATTTTTTTGGCAACTTGTTATTGTTGTGTAGCATTTGCTACCTAACACAAATACATAGTGACCAGGTATACCATGACAGATGAAAAACAGCATTTCTAATACAAATTCTTCTATCCTGATAATCTTCACCTTCCCCAAAGTGTGTATGAAGCCATCCTGTTCAAAAAATGGTGCAATGATGCAAAATGGCCTGTGTATCAAGGACCAATGAAATAGTTTTTCTCCCTGATTTATTTCTCTCTCAAACTTTCCTCTCTCTTTTTCTGGTTCAGTTTTTCTGGATTCTATTTTCCCATTTACATTTTTTTTTTGGAAGGCTAAACTAAATGTAGTCAAATAGCATATCCAGTTAATTAGAATCATCAGACATATTAAATTTAATTACAGTTAAGTTTAACAATAAAGTACATTTACATTTTAATTCTGACAAATTCTGTCAAAATGAAAACAACTGTTAGATAATTTATTTTACATGACATTATTATTTTAAGGAACGTTAACTGTTAAATAATTTAAATAATGATGTTCCTTTAAAATAATGTTGTCATTCTTCTTCATATTATTATTGTTGTTATTATTTGTATCATAAAAATGTCAAATATGTCTTTGACAGTTAATTATTAAATAAAACCGAGCTTCTGCTTTGACTGCATTGTTGATGCAGCCCTATATATAATCAGCATTTTTAAATTCTGGATACAAAAAAAGTTTGACTCTGTTTTTACACAAATATGGCTTCAGAAGACTTGTGACATTAAAAAACTTGCATAGTACTTTTTCCCCTATATTATACAAAAACATTTACTACCCTGAAAAAAAAAACTGTTTAACCCTTCTTTTTAGCAAAGATGCATTAAACTGTTACAAAAGTGACAGTGAATACATATCGAAAATAAATAACGGCAACCTTGAAGAGAAAACTGACTTTTAAATGGTTTAAATGGCATGTCGATAAGTAAAGAATGATCATGTTAGATGAACTTTTCCTTTCATATAAATCACAGCCTTCAGCCTTTTATTTGCTTTGCCTTTTTTCTTCCTGTAGAGCCAGAGGAGAAACCAAAAGACATTGTGAACAACACCATGCCAGAGAATAAAGACACAGGTAAGCTTTACACCAGGACAGTGTGTATGTCTGTGTATGTGTGCGTGTGCAAGATCAATAAAGATATTAAGTTAAATGGCGATGTGTAATGTTTTTTAAAAAGCCTGTATTGATTCGCACACACACACATTTCTGTTGCTAATTGATTTTTAACTTGTCGTTAAACATTTTAAATTTCATGTTAAACTTTTGTCAATTATAGCTATATACATAAATATACACAGTACACTTGTAATATGTAATTACAAACTTTTATCTTGGATGTAATTACTGTGTCGTTACTTTGTAATTACATTGTAGTTACATCCAAGATAATATTTATAAATGTAAATATTTCTTGGTATATTGCATGTAGACTATTTGGTTATTTACAGTTGCATACATAAATATACACACAATGCACATGTAATTACAAACTTATCTTGTGTGCAATTACTGTTGTTACATTGTAATTGCTATGTCATTACATTTTAACTACATTATACTTGCATAATACTTATAAATCTAAATGTTTCTTTCTTACAGTATTTAGTTATTTATAGTTGTATACGTAAATATACACAGTACACATATATTTACAAACTTAATTACTATGTCATTACATTGTAATTACATTGCTATTGCATTGTAATTACATCCAAGATAATATTTATAAAGTTAAATGTTTCTTTGTGTATTTCATGTACAGTATTTATTTATACTAAAATATACGCAGCACATGGCAACACAGAGGCACAGTAGGTAGTGCTGTCACCTTTTGTGTGGAGTTTGCATGTTCTCCCTGCATTCGTGTGGGTTTCCTCCGGGTGCTCCGGTTTCCCCCACAGTCCAAAGACATGCGGTACAGGTGAATTGGGTAGGCTAAATTGTCCGTAGTGTATGAGTGTGAATGAGTGTGTATGGTTGTTTCCCAGTGATGAGTTGCGGCTGGAAGGGCATCCGCTGCGTAAAACATGTGCTGAATAAGTTGTTGGTTCATTCCACTGTGGCGACCCCGGAATAATAAAGAGACTAAGCTCAAAAGAAAATGAATGAATACGCAGCACATATGTAATTACAAACTTTGATTTTGGATGTAGTTACTATGTCATTATATATTATAATGTTATGGCATAGTAATTATAATGTAATGAAAATAAGTACAATGTTATAACAATGTATTTACAATGTTATAGCAATGTAATTACAACGTTATAACAATGTAATTACAACATTATTACATAGTAAATATAATGTAATGACAGTAATTACAATGTTATTATGTAAAGACAATGTTATTACATAGTAATTATAATATGACAGTAAATAAAATGTTATAGCAATGTAATTACAATATAACATTGTAATTACATTGTTATAAAAATTGTAATTACTATCTATGATAGAATTGTAAATGTATTTGTTTATTTTATGTACAGTACAGTATGTTTTATATTCTATTTTGAAGATTACAATTGAAAAAAAATGTAGAAATGACTAAAACTGGAGATTTTAGTAGTTTTCAGAAATCGTGATTTTACATTGAGTATTGAAGATTTCAGTTGTAAAAATTTGGAAATGTAAGACTTTTAAGAAATGGTGGCAATTTTCACAATCAAGAGATATAGTATAATATTCCAACTCATTATCTGCATTATCTGGTTAAGATCATTTTTTGTTTGTCATTGCGACCATCAGCTGTTTCTACACATGCGCGGTGCGGCCAATTTTCAAAATAGCTCAACTTTTGCCGTTTTGTGGATTAATACTGAATGTGTGTCATGTTTTTACTTGGGGTTATGGTTAAGAATAGAGTATATGCTGGTGTTTAACTGCATTACTTTAATGGATTCCTGCATTAGGCTCTCACATACTCTGTGCTACTTCATATACTTCATGGTGGGTGTTTCTCGCTGTCTCGTGCTGAACCCAGTAGACCAATAACAATAGACTGGCTCATCCGACCAATCACCGCAGATTAGCGTCATGCAAAGGAGGGGTTTGAGTAAAAATAAATGCATATTATAAGACAATGAAAGTGTTTTAACCTTGCATGCATATCAGCCTGTTGTTGGAGACCCCCAAAACCAAAATATGACCTTTTATAATGCACGATAGAGGCTCTTTAATGCCTTCCAGAGTTGAAATTACAAATAATAAAACAATAAAATAAAAAGATGTTTTGTGTGCAAATGTTAATTTAACAAATTAGAGTGCAATTAAGATGCAGAAAAGTTGCAAATTAGACTTAATTATTCCATGATAATTGAAGCAGAATGTATGATTTAGGAGGCTGAATATGTATAGTGGGAATTCATATTTTCAAGACAAAATGTCACTAAATACACATGCAAATATTATTTTTGGAGGAGATTTTATAGCATTTTTTTTGTTATTCAAGTTTAGTTTTTGTGAATAATAAAAGGTTTTTCTAGCAGATGCAAAATATACCCACAATTCTAAAATCACTAATATACATCTGCTCATTTTGGCTCATAGGGAAGTTTGTCAGTGGTTATAAAGGGCTTTTGTCAGGCGTGACGGTGCGTCCAGGAAATGTGGAGCCACACAGTGTTGTGGAGTGTCTGTATGCGTGCCGAGAGGGGCTGGATTTCGGAGACCTTGAGACTTTGGGCTCAGGCATGAAGGTACATCAAAATGCATTTGTTTTTGGTCACCTTACTTATAGTATGGTAATACCTGTAACATTTAGACTAACCCTAGTGTCCTGTCCTCAGGTGCATGTTAACCCGAGTCAGTCAGTGCTGGTGTTAGAGGGAGACGACATTGAAAGCTTTAACCGTGCCGTTCAGCAGGTGACTTACAGAAACTCTCTACGATTCGCCACTCCTGGTGTCCGTCCACTCAAACTCACCACCTCTCTCAGGTACACCAACATCTACACTCTAAAATAATCATTAATTATTGATTACATAACATGTTAATGCAAAAGGGGACTGTAAAATAAAGTGCCACCTACATACTGAATGTATACATACCTGCATGTACATAAAACCATACTGTACAAAATAAATGCAGACCTACATACACAAATTTCATTAGAATGTAATAAGGTCAGTGAATCAAAGAAATTTACAATAGGGTTCTAGGTTTTGTAGAATGAATCAGTTGAGCCCTGGATAGTGTACTTCAGGGAGTGTATTACAAAAAGACTCTAAAATCGTATCATATCGATTTGGAAAATTCTGACATGACAGTTCATCCTTGTGTATTCACACTTTATTTGTGCTGCATTCATTCTGACTTTCTTTTATGAATTGGATGTGATGATGGAGGTGAGGTTCCATATGCAGCTTTTATTTAAAGGAATGGTCAGAACAGGCAAGGGTCCAACAGGAGCAAACAGTAATAGAAGGGCTGATCCACAAGAGTAATCCATGAGACAGGCAAAGAGGTGGGGCCAGGCAGCAAACAATCATAAACCATGGCTGCTTATTATATCACATACTTTCCTAATGTATAGTATGTGGAAAAACAGTACATAAGCTAAGCAGTATGTCCGAATTCAGAGTAATTGGAAAAACAGTAGGCGTAATACTTCCGGCGAGATTCTGTAGTGTACATCCAATGGATGCTACACTATCCTATTCAAGTGACGCAGGTAGGTCATGTGATAATGACAAATGGAGCCTGTAGTATGTCTGAGTTTCAATCATACTACTCACATTCATACTATATAGGTCATAGTTTTCTAGGAGTCATGTAAAAAAATTCAAGTATAGTACCTAATCGAGTAGTCTGCAGTTTCAGACTCAGCTTATGAAAACACTCCAGGGTTGCAAAAACAGAGCAGGCAAAACATGCACAGACAAACCCTAAGAAATGATAACACCAGAGAAGCAATACTGAACACTGAATATGTGTGGAAGTGGGGCTTATATTCTGTGTGTGTGTAATATCCTGCAGCTGTGTCAGTGTAATCAGAGTCCGAATGGGTCACAGCTGTAGTGGGTTGATTAGCGCATTGCATAGTGGGAGGTGTAGTCCTGCTGAAAGGCTCTTAGAGTGTACTGAAAATTGTGAACAATAGAAGTGCTTCTAGAAGTGCACAAATGTTGCCTATTTTGATGAATCACAAGTATCTCTGTAGTTTCTTTAATGTGTTGAATATCAGTCAGCTTCCAGAAGAGCTATGAGCAAGGATTCACAGTTTCATCATATACATGTCTTTTTTGTTTTTCTTGTTTAAAAAACATGATGCATATAAACATTTTTACAATAATTCAAATTTATATTTTAACTTTGCTGTTCAAATAAACCATATATCTCACATATGTCAACATTGCTTTGTCCTGTTAGGTAGAATTTACTAGCGTGCAGTGAATACACACATGTAGTGGATTGCCGAACTTCTTTTGTGCTGCAGGTGTTTCAGTGAGGAGAGCTGTCTCTCTCTAAGACAGCTGGAGGGTTACCTGGTCGTTCTCCAGCCTGACGCCCCTCAGATCTCCCTCTCCGGGGTGGGACCCCATCTGGCCCGTCCAGCCGCTGAGTTTGAGGGTCCTCAAGGGGTTCCCTTGTTTCCTGAGCTCCGCATCGTCTGCTCCTTGTCTCACGTTGTGAACACAGCTGCTCAGGGCATGGAGGGAGGGGGTAAGGGTTGAACATTTCACCTAAACCAGTAATCCTTGAACCCACAGCATGACGGATCACCCCTATAAGGGCTTTTGCAGCTAAAAGGATTCTGTTAGTTTATTCTGAGAAAACGATCTTCACTTCAGACCCTGTTAAGGCCAAGAGGCTTGACTTTATGAATGCCTAATAACTAAAGATACGCAGTATAAGAGCTTGTTTCGCTTCTATCCAGAGGCACTGCAGGCTTGATAGACTTCCCATTAAAGACGTCAAGGTCAAGGCATCGTCATTAGTATGCTAGTGTAGTCTGCCAATAGAGAATGAGAGCAAAACAAGCAACCGAATTACTTATTCACCCAAAGTTTAACCTGTACTCACTCTGTTATCTGTAACTTTGGGCTTGTGCAATGCTGAAGAACTTTGCTCCTCTGTCACCTCTGTGTTATGGCCAAAGGGTAGAGAGTTATTGAGTCTGTTTCTGTCCGTTTATCAGCGCTGATGTCAGATGCTGTCGCTCACACTCTGGATGGGTGTGAAGTCCAGCCCTTGGGGGAGGAGCTAAACACGGAGAGGGAGGAGCTTCTGGTTGACATGGAATCTTTGAGAGAGAGGGGGCTCGACATCATTAACACAACGGCCTACATTGCCATTACTGGTAATTTTTAATAATCATTACTAACTTTGCCAGCACTGGTAGTCATTTATAATTATATTACATGTATACAAATGTATTCATGTATATGATTAGACCAGTTTCTGAAACAAAAATATACACTTACAATGGATAATTTTAATGAAAACAACGAAAGAAATTTTTTTGTGTATTTGTTTCATTTTAATTACATTTATTTATGTAATAAATTATTCATTCATAATTATTTATGAAGTGGTTAATGTTTTGTGGTGCATTTTAAACAGATGCCATTCAGTTGAACATTTGACATAAAACATGTGTACATTTTAAAGCTTTAATATTTTGTATGTATAACATATTAATGTTAACTACCATTCAAAGGGTTTAGGTCAGATTATTTTAAGGTGTCTTATGCTCACAACAGCAAGAATTATTGGTAACACTTTATAATAACTACACACTATGAACCATTTTTTAAGCATTAGCAAATAGTGAATTCATTATCTGTTAAGCATTAACTCTACATTAATAAACGTTAGTAAGCAGTTTTTGACTGAAGCTACAAATGCTGTATTATTGACACATCTTCTTGACACTTGAATAAGTGTACATTCATACTTTGTTAATGATTCATTTTTCATTACTAAATTAAGTATTGCATTATTTACAAACCATTTATTTAAGCATAGTTGGTGTTTTTTTAGGATCATTCAGAATGAGTTAGTAAATGATTAATGATCTATTCAAATTAACATTTATATATCTTATTATTCAGTCATGTACTAATAGTTAATTTGTATGTTAATAAATGCTTATTAACTTAACTTCATCCAGTTTTGTGACCTAAACTAGAGTGAGGACTATTTATGCTCTATTCATTTGAAGAGACATAAATAAAACTGCATCAAATAAAAAATAAATCTTTGCAACCTTATCTAAAATAAAATGACTGTACAGTTTAAACGTTGCATCCTATTATATTGTTAAATTATTATATTGTTGTTGTTTTATCCAATTTTATGTCGTATTTTGACACTCCTGTTATTCAGCAATGTTTAAACTTTACAATAATTTTGCTTTTTAAATAAGATTGCAAAGATTATTGTTCATTTGATACCGAGCCTTTAATTGATATTTATAAGGGATTTATAAAGCATAAATAGTTCTAACTTTAGATTAGGTCACAAAACTGCATGAAGTTTAATAAAGCATAGCTTTGAATAATAACATATATAAATGTTCATTTCAATAGTTTATTAATCATTTACTAACTCATTCTGGATGATCTTTAAAACCTCCAACTACTCTTAAATACAATTGGTTTGTAAATAATGCAATACTTAATTTAGTAATGAAAAATCAATCAGTCACAAATTATAAAAGTACAATCATTAAGCACATTATAAATGTGGTTATAAGTAGGCCCACACTGAATCTGCGCGCGCAGAATTTCGCAGATTTTTTGCAGATTTCCGCAGATTTTTAGCCCATTATTAATTCTGTTTATTCACTTGAGTAAATGTGTGTAAATCTGAATTTATTCAGTTTTTAAATTACACATATTTCACATATTAAGGTTTTAGTTATGAGACTTCCAAAATAATTCCTCAGAAATCCACATTTTCTCACATTTCTACCAAAATTCTCCGCAGAAAATGAAAAAAACATCCGCAGATTCCGTCTGGCCCTAGTTATGTCAAGAATAGAGCATTTGTAGCTGCAGTTATAAACTGCTTACTAACGTTGGTAATGTAGAGTTAATGCTTAACAAATAATGAACTCAGTAGATGCTAATGCTTAATAAATGATTTATAGTGTGTAGTTATTATAAAGTGTTACCGCATTATTTGATCAAAAATACAGCATAATCTGTAATGTTCTAAAATATAAAACAAAATTCTTTTATAATACAATAAAAAATCTATTTATTCCTGTAATGAAAAAGCATTTATCCAGTCTTTACTGTAACATGGTCCTTCAGAAATCATTCTACAGTAATGTGCTGATTTGCTGCTGAAGGTACAATCATTAATATCATCAAATAGTTGTGCTTCTTAATAAAAATTATTTCCAGGACTCTTTGATGAACAGACACGCCAAAAAAACAGAATTTATTAATTTGTGTATTAATACACATTTGTAAGTATATATGTATGAAAGAAAAGAACCTACACCATACTATTAGGTCACTTAAGTTTTAATAATGAAAAATATAACTATTATGTGTTCGGTTCCAATGAGGAATGGTTGAGATCTTTCTCAGTGAATTGCTCCAATCTAACAATATCTATCAAATAAAATAGTTATTGCTATATTGACAAGAACCAATGATTTTTTTCTGTCCAGTTGTTAATCCTGAGAAAAAAAGGTTTGTTTTTGTTTAAAGTCAGGATTACTGAAGAACCATTATTACTGTTTTATTGCATTGCTGACACTTTTAATCACTTCAGTGCATCTTTGCAGAATAAAAACAATAATTTTGTTTAAAGAAACTTTAAAAAATGGTGTATGTAGTAAAGCAATACATTATTTTAGAAAGAAAACAGCAACATAATCCGTACTTTACTCTTTCTTTCAGGTGCGGAGTCTATCTCTGTGTATGAGGATGTGTTGCGCTCTATTCACTATCGATTAGCAAAGGGCTCAGCTCGTTTTGAACGAAGGTTTCGTCTGTCATGCTCAGAAATGAATGGTCGCTACACCAGCAATGAGCTCACGCTGGAGGTAACAAACTCCACTGAATACTTCACACCTACAGCTCACTAACCCAGTTCACGTTTGCTGACGATAACACACCTTATGTCTCCCTCACTCTTAATTTAATGCATAATTAACACAGACAGACTTTCACCCTCTTTGCTTTTTTTTTTTACGCTCGCTCAGGTGAACTTCCTGCACTCTCTGGACAGTCTTTACCATCCGTCTCACCTGCTGGCATCTCAGCAGCAGTTCCTCCATCCATCCCATCACACTGGAGAACTGAGCGGACACACGCTTCCCAACCCTCACCGCAACTCAGGTACACAGCTGATTCATGTAAACATATATATTTAGCAATCACACTATAATCATTAAAAAAAAATACTGTGGTTTTGCAAATCTAATCTTATGTTTAACCATGGTATTTGTAGTAAAACTGTGGTTATACAAATGGAAGTCAATGCACCAAACACCAATGGTTACTACAATTTTACTCGAAATAAGGTTAACTTTAAAGACTTACTCACCACCAGTACTGCTGCTCACTAGATATACATATATACATACACACACACACACACACAACAGTTCTGTCTGTTTCTCAAATCTGATTGGCTGATAGCCGTGCAATATTCTGCAATATCAGAACTGCCACAGCCTCCTCACCTTTCTGTATTACTCCACCCAAATAGAGTGACAGCAGATCAGTAAACACACTACAGTTTGACAAATAGTGCAGCTGTTGAACAACGTAATACACTTTTGAGGATTTTTCAGGCGAGAATGTAGTTGTTTAGATAGCATCTATGCAGGTTATTTATAAGGATAGTACCTATTTTAAATATTTTTATACAACTCCATTAGCCTGTCATTGAGCAGAGCAAAGACGGTTGACGTTGTCCATTCACAAGATGGCGACAGAGACCACATAATAAGCCTTTAGAAGAGAAAAGATCAGCATAATTTCAAACTACAGCTGATCAAAACTTTATAAAATTGGTGAGTGACAAAAGTCAATCTCTCTCTTTTGTATGTTGTAGTGCTGTATTTATACCATAGTAATTGTAGTGTGTTGAGTGTGAGATGGGACTCACATATCAGGAATGTATGTATTTTATGTTGGCCACTCTTTGTATAACCCTGAGTTACTTTTTGGTTGGCCATCTGTTCGTTTCTACTGGTCTCCTGTTTTTGTTACCGCAGACTAGTTCAGTAAAAAGTAAGAAAGAAGAAATGCCCGCATGTGTTTAGCGGTTTTCCTTATCGCAAACACAACAGTAATCTATTAGTGTTTGCATTGCTTTGAGTTTTTCGGGGTTAATTATTGTGATCTCTCGATTGCAACAGAAAAATACTGGTAAATGTCTGTAGACTGATGGCATTTCATGGCGTTTAGCCTCATAATTTTAAAATGTCAGCAAAATTGCCTGTTTTGTCAGAACTTTAAACATTACGCTAGAGAGTCATTCAGATACTACCTCTAAAGTGACATTGGTGCATTAGTAATGGTTTCTGCTGTTCTGACA
>CAIGQZ010033112.1:5193169-5206754 GCA_903798205.1 Danio tinwini
ATATATCAAACCCTAGAGGAAATTGTGCCTGAAAATCTCTGTAGATGAGCACTTTCCGACATACTCAGACTAGCAAACGGCCATGCTACATTTAATCACTTAAATCACTATTTTTCCCATTCTGATGCTCATTTTGAGCTTAATCAGATTATCTTGACCACAACTACATGCCTAAAAGCACAGATATACATTTACAGTAGTTTACAGTAGCGACTTACAATTGAGAAGGAATTCAGACAAGAAGTGCTAATTACACTAATAGAGTATATTAATATTAATAGAATTCTAGGGCTAGAGCAAGGAGAAGGAAGGTTTTTTTGAGAGAGAGAGAGAGAGAGAGAGAGAGAGAGAGAGAGAGAGAGAGAGAGAGAGAGAGAGAAAGTGGCTGCGTCCGAAACCGCCT
This sequence comes from Danio tinwini, assembly GCA_903798205.1. NCBI lineage: Eukaryota > Metazoa > Chordata > Actinopteri > Cypriniformes > Danionidae > Danio > Danio tinwini. Next base: position 5,193,573 of record CAIGQZ010033112.1, read on the forward strand.
AGGTACTGCATTTGAATTTAAATGTACTACTCGGCCGTTAGAAAAGTATGTTCTATACAGTATGAATGTAAGAAGTATGAATGGATTTCGGATGTACTACATCTGCCATTTTGTCATGGTCACGTGACCTACCTGCGTCAGTTGCGTCGATTCACTCCCATTTATGAATTCTCTCATGGAGCATCATGGGACAGCTCAGCGTGCATGGGATGCGCACTTCAGAATATCGCCGGAAGTAGTAAGTCATGGGCACTTCTCGCATGCTGATTTTCAAATTCTATGAATTCGGACATACTACTCGGCTCGCATACTGATTTTAGTGTACTGTATAGTATGGAAGTATGCGGTTTCGGACGCAGCCAGAATGTTTCTACAGGTTCTTAGTAAAGCCCACTCACCTGTGTGAAGCACACTTAATAAATACATTGTTGTTTATATACATAAATATATTTTTTTAATGGAATGATTGTAAAAATATGTCTGGTGCAAATGTGCAAAAAAAGTTACTTTTGTGATTGTCTCAATAGCTGTTTACCTTAAACAGCAGTTGAACAGGTGTAAGTGGCCAGTGTTTTTTGGTTACGTATAGTCAGTCAGGTTAATAATGTTAGTAGATGCGCCTATTCTTACTGCATATAGAGATTTGAGTTTTAAGTTTTACATTATATGTTAATGACGTTAATGCAATATAGGGAAAACTGAGTCTGCAACTCCATAAAAGCACAGATCGGAGTGGAAGGTTCTGTGGTTATTTTTTAAGAACACATTTCCATAATGACCAACGCAATCTACCAAGTCCAGGGCAAATTAAAAAGAATGTGGCTTGGTAATTGCTAAGTTCTGATAAAGGCTGCGTCTAAAAGCTTAGGCTTTGCCCTGCTGCCCAATCAGACAGTGACTCTGGAGGCAGCGTTATCACACAAAGGCACCTCAGAAAACGTATTTCAGACAGACTTCATAGACAGCATAATGATTTAATCATGAGCAACAAAATAAAGCATTTTGGTGATAACTAAAGGGATCATTGCTTACCACAATAGTAACTTCTCACTAGAAATGCCATTAAATGTGGAAAATGTTGGTCAAAAATAGACATTTAGAAACAAATTGGCACCCATTTCAAGATGGCATGTTTAGTTTTTTGCCCAACTGTCAGAAATGGAACACACAGGATTGTGGGATATTGATGGCAGCAAAGCACACATTAATGCTGCCTTTGAAATTTGATCAGAAGTTACATCTAGAGATGGGAAATGAAAGAGAATTTGGATTCAGATATGCTTTAATGCCTTCCTTCCTTGGATTTTACTCCATACCCTACATTTTAGAGTTTTCAGACACAGCCTATGTCTTCTTTTGCCATTCCAATGTACGCTGCTGAAAGATGAACAAAAAGATTTGGCTTAGTTCTGCGCTCCTCATCCCATGTGCGACCAGCTTCAGGATGCTGTTCAAATTCCTGCTGTTAATGTTACATTCAGAGCTTGTTCATCCTGATATCTTTGTTTAAAAATACCTGATGGCAGTACCGTTATAGATATATTCCAATCATAAACAAAAGTAGTAATATAAACTTCAGTTCTGGTTCAGTTATAAAGTTGAACAGATCTATTTGCACAGCCAAAGAAATCTGAAAACATGTAGCTCAAAATTTGTTTTGCGATGGATCATGACTCACTGAATCTGAAATCCTTAAAGATTCCCAACCCTAAAAGGGAAACTACATATAAAAAAAACACTGTCACATGCTGATGTTGATGTTTCACTACATAATTTGCTGATGCTTCACCACATGTCTTTGTAAATCATGGCAGTAGTTTTTAAATGTTAATAGAGGGCTTGTACAAACTGTTACTAAATCTGTCCTAAATGTCAAAAGATATATTTTTTATTCTTCATGATATAACCCTTGTAAAATAATGAACTGTTAATATAAACACTTTCTCTATCCTCATGTCTGTAGTGGTTCCAGGAGCTGCCACTGTCATCATCATGGTGTGTGTGGGTTTCCTGGTTGTCATGGTGATTCTAGGAGTTTTCCGCATTCGCTCTATCCACCGCCGTGGTGAAGGAGCAAGAGGCGGAGGCAAAGAGGGAGGCAACCAATGGGATGATTCGGCCCTCACCATCATTGTGAACCCAATGGAGGTATGATTCCAATAGAAGATATATATAACCAATGTTAATTTAATTCGTTACTCTAAATAAGGACAAAAAATGCATTAATACTTCAGAAATAAGCCTGTTATGCTCACGAAAGTTGTGTTTATACAGTATAATAAAAAAATCCAATGGTTGCTTTTTTAATCGATTAATGGTATCAGTTAAATGATAAAAAATATTCTATCTTATTTTTATCAAGTTTGGCTGCATAAATGTGCAACCCATATTTGTTAACTCGGGGGACAGTAACATCTGTAACCACACGTGCCTACAGAGGAGATTCGTCAAAGAAGCAAAATGAAAGAAGGATATTGCTGGTCACAGTTTGACATAAGTCAAACCAGCGCTGATACTGATTGCCTCTGTCCTGGATCTGCTTCATAAACACCTCCATTTATTTGAACAATTGAAAAAAGAAGCTGCAAAACAAAACTTTCTAAAATGTGCGCTGCTTTGGAAACAAGTCAGAGTTCTGGGTTTTCTCTCCCATCATCATGTGCTCCGGCTTGTTTGATGATTTAGTGTACAACCAGCAAACTAACCTTTTTTCCATTTGAAAAATTACAGTTATTAATAGTTTTTATAAAATATAAATTTTTAAAATAGCCTAATCTACGAATCGAACAAATCCAAGAATTTTCTAGATTTTTTTGCATAATGATAACTTTGCAGCAAACTGAGGCTTTCATTTTATAGCTTATAAAATATGTATGCAAATTAATGCAATATCATATGTAAACAACAAAATTGTTATATGCTATAGTAGCCTATACTTTACAAAAATGTCAACATATGAGCCTCATCATTGTTTTTCATCACACACACGCACATGAACTGCGAGTGAGACAGAGAAAATAAAAGCACATAAGCTCTAAGGTAAAATCAGATGTTCAAGACATAATCTTTAATATAATAACTACTATTAAAAATGTTGACAGAGGTTTGTTAAATGCATATTTTCCGTGGAGTGATCGATTATTTAATGTGTCAGACACAAAATAGACACATCAATAATTTTTTTTAAATTAAAAAAATAATTTAATATTAATCTGAGCAGTTAATGGTTAATATTCGGTTAACAAGCTGTGATTGTCGGTTGGCAAAATTGACCATCCCTAATTATGTTATGTGTTTCTGTAATTAAAATCTAAATTCTCTGCATAATACTCCTGTCTCTTTATAGTGTGACATGATCATTCAGAAAAAATTTTAACATGCTGATTTGATAATTGAGAAAAATGAATTATCATTGTCAAAAATAGCAACTTTTTGCTGCTGTATTGTGGAAACTTTGTGGAAATTAAGTTTTCTTACTCCCTCATGTAGACATATGAGAACCGTATGGGCATCGCAACAGATATGGAAGGAGAGTGTGAGGATGAGGAAGAAGTCGTGGATTCACCTGATGACACCAGTGATGATCAGCGAATCATCATCAAGAAAGAGGGAAGAGACTCCGCCCCCAGGCGCTACTGAGCCAATTGATCACACCCGCATACCAAACACCTCCCACTCATTAAATACAGGAATATACACACAAACACACAGACGCACCATCAAAGAAAATGAAAGTGTCTAACACAACTGAGACACGATTATAGGATCTCAGCCTCAGTGAATGCAACGCTTCTCTCTGGAATGTACGCTCCCACAATGCACAGCGCATTCCCTCTTTGCCAGTCTCAACCCAGATATATTTATTAATGGCACACTTATATGTTTGTTCATTATACTGCCTTTCCAACTGACGTGCTCACTAGAGTGTTTGAAACACAATGAAAACACTAATTGTTAATGCTAATTGTTGTCAACGAATTGACACTGAAATATAACTAAAGACCCCGATATACTGAAAGCTATAGCGAAGAAAGAATTGATGTGATGTCATTTTTATAATATTATGCCAAAACAAAGTTTGTGATGCAGCTTGCCAAAACAAACATCTGGAAAAGTTTGCTTATATTCAAAACTTCTTTTAAATTACCATCCGCTTGTTAAGTATGACGTCCCGCAAAGCGGCTTCCGGATCCAAGCGCTCTATCAAACTGTATGGGGAGACTCATCAAATGGTAATAATAAATGTTTACAAAGCGATGTAATACTTTCGAAAATCACGATCGCACTATATAAATATATATCCATGCCTAATATCTGATGACCATAAAGTGATTCATTTTTATAAATTGTTAAAATATTGGTGTCTGTGATGCAGCCAGTCAAGAGACTGTTGTGTACACTATAATTTGATATCAAATTCACTGAAAATTCATAAACGATTATTATGGTCATTAACGATTATTTTCTCAAATCAAATGAGTAGCTGCTTGTACCTGGAGACAGTAATTAATATGTCATGACTTAACAAGCTGATTGGTCCATGGTGATTATGTAATGGGTAGGTGTGGCTTTGAGGCTCCGCCTTTTTTGGTCTCGGAAATTTTCTCTGATTCATTTTTAGTTTACTTCTTCACACACTAGAAAGCTGCGTTACATTAGAGAAGTTTTTAAAAGAAATATTAATGCTGTAATATGATATTTGAGGTGGCATGGTGGCTCAGTGGTTAGTACTGTCGCCTCACAGCAAGAAGGTCGCTGATTCGAGTCCCGGCTGGGCCAGTGGGCAATTCTGTGTGAAGTTTGCATGTTCTCCCGTGTTCATGTGGGTTTGCTCTGGGTGCTCCGGTTTGCCCTACAGTCCAAAGACATGCGCTATAGGTGAATTGGGTAAATAAAATTGGTTGAGTATGAGTGTGTGTGTGAATATGAGTGTGTATGGGTGTTTCCCAGTACTGGGTTATGGCTGGAAGGGCGTCCACCGTGTAAAACATTCTGAAATTGTTGACGGTTGGTTCTGCTGTGGTGACCCCTGATGAATAAAGGGAGTAAGTCGTAGAAAAATGAATGAATGCTATTTTGTATTGACGTTATTCTTTAACGTATGAGCAGGCACAGCCATTTTATTGACTCAGAACATCCAGTTTCATTCACTTCCATTGATTTTTTTAGCTGTAAAAACAGCTTGTTATGCTGCTTAATGTTGCAAACTGGTATTTTCTTATTATAAAATTTTTATTTTTATGTAAAGACAAAAACATCTGTTTGTAGATGAAGTAGTTTGACCGTTTACTGCCGTTTGTTATTCCTATTCATTTCCCCCCATAGAGAAATTAAAGCTTAACAAAAGGAATAAATAAACATTACGTGATTGAAGTGTCGAACTGCGCAGCTAAATCCACTTTTCTCCAATCTGATGCTTCCTTAACAACTGTTTTCTCTCTGTCGCTGTCATTTCTTGCGTTTACTTCATTATTTAGCACATATTTACATCAATGCCACACTCTGGTTGCTATATAGTTGTACATGTAAAGCGAAGTTCGCAGTGAGTATATCGGGGCCTTAATATAATGTCTAGTGCCCAGTACAAAACCCTCCAGAAGCTGTATTTCCTCTGCACAATCTGTCTCGATACATTCCTTGACAAACTCCCTTGTACAGATATAAAGGACTAGTCCATAAAGGTGTTTCGTCATAGTGATAGACTACAGCTAGGTATGCAAGTGCTTTCCTTTAAGCATCACAATACACACGCGCACACACTGATTTTTGTGCAACTCTTCTCACAACCTCACAACAAACACAATGCCCTCTGCTGTATCAGAATGTTCGCTCAACCTGGGCAGTTTTGATTGTACTTAAATGTATGTAAATACAAATGACTACTACTATTATTATCATTTTATTTTTTGGTTGTCGGTTCCATTTTCAGTCTTTGCACTTTCGGATAGGCTAGGTATTTTTTTCTCGAATATCTCTGTTGGTAATATACAGTGATAATGACAATAATAGTATTAGTAATAAGAGCGGTAACGATTGGCTTGATGAATGTCTATTTATTTGTGTGTTCAGTCGTGTAATTAATATCACAGTGAAACGGAAAGGCACATTATTGTTATGCCTAGAACACTTTTCACCTCTGCCGTCATCTTCCCTTCTTCTCTCTCCTGACACTCTTTAGATACACGCTGCTTTATTTCTCTTTTTTTTTGGTTTTCTGAATGTACAACTGTGCCACCCGTCCTCCTTTCAGCTCGCACTCCTTCTCTCTCTCTCTCCCCGTGACTATTTCTCTGTCTGTGTTAGTGTACAGTGGAAACCTGTCAGTAAATAAAGGCCTGTTGTTTTTGCAGTGTGATATTAAGAATGGATAAATTTGCATTAATAAGCTATATTATTACAATGGTTACCATTGGGACAATTAACATTACTTATAGACACAATGACATGAGTTATATGGATTGATTGTTATTGATAACCGTCTGAAGAAGTAATATGTTCAAAAAAATTCATAATAAAAACACATGGACGACATCAGAGGTGTGGTCTTTTTTCAAGTTAATGTTTTGAAAATGATACACGTATTTCAGAACAAGCACTTCAAACTATAGAATTAACTAATTATATATGTAAACATAATTTATATAATATCATTTTAGCTGTGAATGAGAGGTGAAAAGTTTTAGAACGTAAGGGTTAGTAGGGATTGGAGTTTGAATGTTCTCCCTGTTCACGTGGGTTTCCCCCATAGTTCAAAGGCATGCGCTATAGGTGAATTGAATAAACTAAATTGGCCGTAGTGTATGAGTGTGTCTGACAACAGGGGCGGATTTAACCAATAAGCAAGGTAAGCGGTCGCTTAGCCATGACATCTAGGGGCCCCCAATAAATATCTAGACGTTTAAATTATACCTATAAACTATGTATAACATCGTTTTCTATCATATTTTGTATAGTGAGAGTAAAACATATACACTTTTTACATCATTAAATATTATTTAATATACAATAAAACAATATTATTATAATAATGTAATGTTATGTAATTATAATACTATAAAATTAAATATCAACCATCCCAATCATGGAGCTGTCCAGCGGTCAAGTTTATAAATATATTTATTGTTTTTAGTTGTAAATTCATTTTAAGAAAACTAATCATTTAAAATGTAGCACTTGCATTAAGATAAAACGTAGAAATGAAGATTGAGTGACAGCTAAATAAATGCAAATTAAATAAAAGTATAGAAAGAGTGCATTTCAGGACTTGGACCCCATGGCTGGAGTTGCTTAGGGCCCCCAAATCACTAAATCCACCTCTGTCTGTGAATGAATGTGTATGGATGTGTCCCAGTACTGGGTTGCAGCTGAAAGTGCATCCGCTGTGTAAAACATATGCTGGATAAGTTGGCGGCTCATTCCACTATGGCTACCTCTGATGAATAAAGGGACTAAGCCGAAGGAAAATTAATGAATGAATAGAACATGTAAGATAATTCTGCATAATTAAACCAAATATACTGAGGTTTGACTGGGTTGCAGCTGGAAGGGCATCCGCTGCGTAAAACATATGCCAGAATAGTTGGTGGTTCATTCCGCTGTGGTGACCCCTTATAAATAAGGGACTAAGGCAAAGGAAAATGTGTCTTAAGAGTCTTAAAGTGCTCTAAAATAATTCCATATAATAGTCTACAAAACTCAATTGACAGATATGAAGGAAGCAAACCTTGGGAGAAACCAGTCATCGTCAGGGGGCCAATTCTTCTGACCCCAAAAAAAAAAACACAAAACAAAACCGAACAAAAAGCAGACCTCCATAGCAAAAATACGAACAAACAGAAACACAGGACGTACAATACAATTTAAAAACTGCCAAACGATAAAAACTAAATCAGACACAGGTGTGCAACATAAGCAGTAACCATAGCGACAATGACCATGAAAAAACAAGGCAGCCATAAACACTGGAACTAAATGCAGGAAATTATTATTATATGGTAAAAAAAAAAAACATCAAAATTAGAGTCCTCGAAGAGTATAATGAGTTTAATAAAATAAAAACAAGACATATTTGTTGTTTTCACATATGGTAAAATAGCTGCCGCCACAAAGTTTAAGAATAAACACCACATAATACTATTATACAATATCAAGTAGGAAGTTACCTTTACTATAACAGTGCGACATTTTTTACAAAAGTAAAAAAATCATCGGCGCAATAGCCTAGTGGTTAGTGCGTCGACATATGGTGCAGTAGCACATCAGGGCGTCCCAAGTTCAAATCCTGGCTCAAAGACATTTCCCTACCTCCCTCTCTCTCTCCGACTTCGCTTCCTGTCTCAATACTGTCCTATCTAATAAAGGCCACAAATAAATAAATTTAAAAAAAGTTAAAAATCTATAGATCTGCTAATATTATATTTAGTGTTGTCTGACATCTTTATACAGAAATCTGAACCATAATATATTTAAACTGTAGCTAAGTCTAACTTTTGGGCATTTTATTTACACAATAAAAGTTTAAGTGCCCTAGATTGAACTGTGTATTTTTCTACTCCGTTGTAGCCGTTTATTGATACACTAATTCAATAAAGCAAGCATATTATTAAAATAATACACAACGTTAGCTTATAAAAAACAAGTGATGCACAAAAGTAATTCGTTTAAAATACTGTACAAAATCATTTAAAAGCACTATTCCTGGATGATAACAAAAGGATACCATCCTGTCACTCAAGACATGCGCTGTCACTTTAGGAATTTTACGTAACTTCAGCGTAAACCTGCCTACATACGTCGTGACGCTTGGCGTAGCTCAAAGCGCCTGCCGTCGCTCTTTACGCAAATGGCGTTTGTGAATAGCCGGAGCGTAGCGTGTAGGTTCGTGTGGCTGGTTCGCTCCTGTTTCACTGGGCCACACGGGGAAGGTAAATAAAGACAGGACGGTCACCAGCGCAGCATTTTTATCTGTCAGACCCCGACAACCAGAGGGCCGTCCACCGCACTGTCTTCAGGGCCTACTTTCCTCGGTCGGATTTGGGCTTTGTTTTAACCGCATTACTCACAGAATAAAAGGAGAAAGAGAAGATAAAGAGGTGACAACGTCGCCTGTGCAGGTGAGAGGAGTTTATTTAGCATGGAAGCTAACTGTCTGCAGCACAGTTGAGCTCTCAGCTCCATCGTTAACCATTAGATACTATACAAACACGACTGCGAATAGTTGTGGATAACGTTGACAGCCGTTAGAGGAGACTCACACTCAATAATGTTTCTGTGCTAAAGCCAAACTGACAGCAGATCAGAGCAGAAGTGTCTAGTCTGACTGTATTCACTGTGTGTTTAGTGAATAGTTTACCAATGACCAGATGACCAGTTCAACCAGTGGCCATTCACAACACAATCTCTCCTGCTAGTTTCACTAATTAATTTTTGTCCATCAATTCTGGCCAGCAGGTTGTTTTGGGATTATTGCATAAGGACAGTAAGTTGGTCGTTCGCATGCAATTTTGGTTAATTGTTTATAGCTGTTTTCAGGAACAATGAAATCTGTGTAATCCTTCTAGTCTGGATAAGCTGATGGAGCATATGTTTATGCCAGTGGAAAGGTGGCTCAGTCCTCAGGATTTATCCCAAGCTGATGATTCATTGTTTGTTTTATTTTATGCCAGGTAAGGTGACATAGGACTTAAAGGCAGATGTTTATACAAAAAAACAGCTTGCTGATATTAAATTGTTTACAGTAGTTGTTATGAATATTCTGTTTTTAGGCCTACGACCATCGGGTTACAGGTTATTAGTGGTTCTCATCTCTATGGGATTTAAGCCTGTACAAATTATGTACAATTGTTTGAAAAGTGTTTATGTTTTAGTTTTTAGCATATTGTTTTAATAGAAATACTGTACAGCAAAATTTGTCTTAAGGGTAATAATTGGATCCACCTTCACTAAGGGTGCTTTCACACTAGCACTTTTTGGTCCGCACCCGGGTTCGTATGACGTCAGAGTTTGATGCGTTTAGCTAGTGTAAACGATGTCTTCTAAACTCCTGAACCATACCCGAGTCTGTCTAAAAGAGGTGGTCTGGTGTACGATTCGCCAAACTCCGTTCCGGTTTACTTCCGATATGAATGTAATCGTATCAATTAATGGAAGTGAACCGCCAACTGTACAACAAACTTTAGTTTTCATAACGTTCATTCGTGTGTGTCTGTGTATCACCGAACGTTACCTAGGTCAGGAGTTCTTAAACTTTTTAGCTCGCAACCTTCAGTATAACATTTCCAGTGTCTCGTGACCCCCACTATCCTCGTAGGTGGTTATAAACTATAGGTGGGCATAGATCATTTTTTTTATCTAGATCATCTCACTGTAATCTTGGAATTAATCTAGATTAAAACGGTTTATTTGAATTCTGCCAAATGCATTAAAAATATGTGTGCTAACCAAATAATGACTAAAAATAAGTCTTTGAGAACTGGTTTCTCAAGTCAGGTGGCGCATTAGACCAGGGGCTCATCTCCGGTTTCCAAAATGCATCACAATCTGCTTGAGAAACTGTTCATTGTGCCATAAAATCCATCTGCTGCAACTAATACTATTGTGTTGTCATTAATCTAGCGTAATAACCCCAGGGGTCACAATCCAATGGAAAAAAATTGTACAGGCTGATGGCTTTTTATGTCCATGTAGTTTTTTATGTAGCTATTAAATACTATTTTTATTTACTGGTAATACTATTTTATATTTTATGGTAATTAGAATTACCATAAAATATGGTAATTCTAATAGTATAATAACATATATGATATTTTTGAAAATCACCAAGTACGTAGGAAATGAAGGACGCATTTGGAGGCTACATTTGAAGGAGCCTTCCATGTTTTTTTAATTGAGATGGTCTTAACCGGTGTGATGACGCAGTGCCCTTCGAATGCATCCTTCGGATGATGCAGCCACTGAAATAAGACACAGGTAATGTAAACACAAACCAGCTGAAAAGGTGGTAAGGAGGACAGTTGAACTTTGCAATCAACCCAAGTGTGAAAGCACCCTAAAACTTTGCTAAAATAAAGCAACTAAATTCAATTTTAATCCACAAATCAGTTTTGTGTGAAGAAGCAACCTCGCGATCCATCACTAACTCTGAGAATATCTAGATTTTCCCTCATCAGTATTTTATCAATATTTAAATCAGTGAAGATTATTCAAGTAAAGGTTTATATTTTCTAATGATAAAGGTTCCTTGCACAAATGTTTTTAGCAAGACAGTATTCATTAAAGTTGCAGATTTTTATTTTGTGTGTGGTTTTATAACTAGCAGGTTAAATTGAACCCTTCTATCTTTAGTTTGTACCCTGTAATGTAAAGATAAATAAATAGAAAATGGTTAGGTTTTCAAATGTTGGGGTCATTTTAGAAAAAGACTTAAAAAGCAACGTTTATTAATTTTTTTATACTGTAAAAATGGCCATGGGTAATTTTTTGACCCTCATGTCAACACAAAGTCATTGTTTTACATCAAGCACTGTAATGTGGTTGTCTTTCAGTCATTCACTTAGTTAATTTGCCTGGAGAGAAAAAATATTGAGGTGTTTAATTATTTATTGATGTTAATAAGTGGGGGTTTGGGCTTTAGACATAATACACTGTGCTTAATCCCTGGTTATCATCTTTATAAACACCTTTTTTAACTAAGGGTGAAGGAATGATTCACACTGCAAATTGAGCAACACATTATTTTATGCTGATAGTGAAGTCAGATTGTGATGCAAATGATAGATAGACTTGCAGTTGCAGTTAGCAGTATATAATATGAGAATGGTAGGTAGAGCATTTATATAAACTGGTTATATGCTGTGTTTGTGTAATAAAATGAAGAAGAACATTGACCCAGTTTTAAAATTTAGGCTACTCCTTCATATTCAGGATTATTTGTTAACCCTAGGTAAATTAAGAGCAGTGTAAAACATGAAAATGATCTAGAATTTCATTATCCCATGGTTTAGGATTGGTGAAAAGATTTAAAAGAAAAACCCAAACTACTGTTTTAAACTTTTAATGTCACATTTATAACAACTTCCATACCACTGAGTGACGATTTTTCATTTACTTGTAGATATCTTAAGGTGCTAGTTTGATCCAGCCTGAGGGTGTGTTGCCATGGCGATGCGGGAGTTAGTGGAGGCGGAATGTGGGGGAGCCAATCCCCTCATGAAACTGACTGGTCACATGACCCAAGAGGGCGGGGCTTGGAGACACCGATCAACACCCACTGTAAGTTACAGGACGTCTTTTTTTGTAATCGTGCCTACATATTAAGGGCTGAAACCAATTTATGCCCTGGTATAATTGGTGACATTGCTTATGTAAATGGATCAGAGATGAAAAGGTGTTTTCAAGCATCACAAGCTTAAACTCATCAATCATTTTAGCCTGATTTATGCAAGACAGTAGTTTATATAACAAAAAAAAAGCTTGTCAGGCATATTTAAGCATCACAGTGCAGCTCCAAAATATTAATCAATTCTCCATTTAATCTTTATACTTTGCCACTATACCTATTTGACAGCAGTTTTTCATTATTTTTAAAGAACATTTAATATGACTCTTAGTCTCTTATATATATGTTTTAAAAGTACAGGTCTAAATAAATTATTTTTTTTATTTTGCATAAATATATGTTACACTGATTGATGGAATTTTATTTTACTCGTGTAGGCATTTTATTATTATTTGTTATAAGGAGACACTTATAGAAATTAGAACCACCAACATTTTTTTGACACCAGAAAATTGTATGAAGTGAATCCATTTGTAAATGAATAAAATAATTAATGTTGAAAGCAGACATGATCAGGTTGTACATACGAGATGTAGAATCGGCCATTCAAGACTTACACACTCATATGTATTAAAAGGGGAAGAAAAAATTGTTGTGATTTGTGTAAGAATATTTTGATGATAAACCATATTTTAATAGATGTGTATTTTTAATTGATGTTAGAATGGTTTTACTCAGGAACTATTTTAATGGAAGTGTTTAAAAAGGTGTCTTCTTGAAGAAATTTCGATTATTTAAAGATTGTACTAAACTAAAAGATTGTATTTGACTCTTTAAAGTTGTTATTATTTGTATTTTTTTGTACAATGAATGGTTATTAAGAAACTGGTATGATTGTGTTTTTT